>CM074289.1:5411869-5686869 GCA_037194245.1 Opsariichthys bidens
CTATCTATCTATCTATCTATCTATCTATCTATCTATCTATCATCTGACCATATCTATCTATCTGACCATTTCTATCTATCTATCTATCTATCTATCTATCTATCTATCTATCTATCTATCTATCTATCTATCTATCTATCTATCTATCTATCTATCTATCTATCTATCTATCTATCTATCTATCCGACCATTTCTATCTATCTATCTATCTATCTATCTATCTATCTATCTATCTATCTATCTATCTATCTATCTATCTATCTATCTATCTATCTATCTATCTATCTATCTATCTATCCATCCATCCATCCATCCATCTATCTATCTATCTATCTATCCGACCATTTCTATCTATCTATCTATCTATCTATCTATCTATCTATCTATCTATCTATCTATCTATCTATCTATCTATCCGACCATTTCTATCTATCTATCTATCGATCTATTTATCCGACCATTTCTATCTATCTATCTATCTATCTATCTATCTATCTATCTATCTATCTATCTATCTATCTATCTATCATCTATCTATCTATCGATCTATCTATCCGACCATTTCTATCTATCTATCTATCGATCTATTTATCCGACCATTTCTATCTATCTATCTATCTATCTATCTATCTATCTATCTATCTATCTATCTATCCGACCATTTCTATCTATCTATCTATCTATCTATCTATCTATCTATCTATCTATCTATCTATCCGACCATTTCTATCTATCTATCTATCTATCTATCTATCTATCTATCTATCTATCTATCTATCTATCTATCTATCTATCTATCTGACCAGCCAACTAACCAACCATCCATCCAACCATTCATTCATCCTACCATTTCTATCTATCTCTCCATCCATCCATCCCTCCCTCCATCCATCCAACTATCCATCTCTTCATCCATCAATCCATCCCTCCATTCATTCGTCTGACCATTTATATCTCTCCATCCATCCATCCATCCATCCATCCATCCATCCAACCAACTATCCATCCATCCACCCATCTCTCCATCCAACTATCCATCCATCCATCCATCTGACCATTTATCTCTATCTCTCCATCCATCCATCCACCCAACTATCCATCCATCTATCCATCCACCCATCTCTCCATCCATCAACCTATCCATCCATCCAACTATCCATCCAGCCATCCATCATTTATTTTGAAGTGAATGATTGAAGTATAGATAGATAGTCATATTGGATTCAGTTTGAAAAACTGCTTATAGCATTAATAAAAGATCTAAAGAGTTGCCAAAGTGCTTCAGCTGTCTGTTTCACTTCTGTAAGAGTTTTCCTCCTGATATACAGCCTGATGCTGCGGTGTTTGCTCTTGGTATTGGCATGGTTAATCAGGGGAAAAGCTCTTTCTTCTCACCGTTAATCATTTGCTCCGCTCTCGCTCATGCTTTCAGCACGAGTGGATCTCTTTGAAGTCA
Organism: Opsariichthys bidens; assembly: GCA_037194245.1. Taxonomy (NCBI): domain Eukaryota; kingdom Metazoa; phylum Chordata; class Actinopteri; order Cypriniformes; family Xenocyprididae; genus Opsariichthys; species Opsariichthys bidens. The sequence continues at coordinate 5,413,326 of CM074289.1, forward strand.
GCAACTTCTTACGCACATCTGCCCTTCAGACAACCTCTGGACTGGCTTGCAAGTAACGATGTTGGTTCGCTTGTCATTTATTTCCGACGTGCATGGACTATATAAATAAATGCAAGCTTCAGATCATTTTAATTTTTAATATAACTTTTTTTTATTTGTATTCCCACAGGAAAGGCAATATCAGTCAGCTTATTGAAAGCCTGAATATAAGTGCATGGCCACTGCCTTAAAATTCACATCAGAACATACATAATCACACAAGCATCAAAACTCTATTCGAGAACTAGTTTACACCATTTCTCACAACAAGTTGCCAATCCTTTCATATAAACACTGACATTTGAGAGTCTAGCTTAAAATAATATAGACATGCTATGCTTTGAATCTGGTGCAAATAGATTGTCACCCATCATGCTGATGCTAAACAGACATACACATTCCAGCCCTTTCATATTATTAGTTCGTAAACATTCATTCACACTACTGGAATTTAGCGTTGCAGGACACCAAACAAATGGTAATCGCACCTTAAGACTGCAACAGCAAGCAATGAGTAACAGATTTCATTTGTAGCTTATTTCAACATATAGAAACTCCCATATATCTGTGTGACACCATCTTCTAACTAGGTGCTACATTAAAATTGAAACCATAAGTTAATTTTTCCACATTGAAAGAGAAAATGCTGTGACGCAACACAATCACAGCCAGTCGGAGCATATTTGTCATTTAAAGGTGAAGTGGGTAATTTCTGCACGACTAGCATTAACCTTTTTCAAACAGGTTTCCTAAACAATCACTTCATCTTGCCATTGGTCGAACAAACACGGTCCAACTATTGGTTGATGTAGCCAATGGTCCAATGTCAAGCTGGTCGGAGGCAGACTTTCCAGGGAACCAACTTACAAAAATGTGTCTGAACATTCTTAAATTACACACTTCAGTTTTAATAATATTTTATGTGTAGCATGATTTTGGACCAATGAGATTTCATTGTGGGCGGGACTATCCGGAACCCCAACGATGTTGCAGTCATGTTTCTTGAACAACAAAAAAAAAGGAATACACAAGCTCATACAAAAATAATAATAATAATTATAATAGTAATATAAAACAATAGTGTTTATATAATTTCATATTTATACAATTTAACCGCATTTACAAAGCCAGCATACTCTACTGGGTAACTACTTGTCCAACCCATTGACTTTGTTGGCGATTACAAGCCTTCTTTCCTTACGTGATGCTTTCCGAACATCTTATTTTTGCGGATCGATCCCTCTGAAGGACAATCGGTGTACAAAAAGTTTGGTAGTTCTCCACACAAGCCTCTCAATTTTGATTAGTCTTGATTTTGAGAGTCTGCTGGTTTGAAACGTTTCCTCCTGCTTGCATTTCTGTGCTAGAACGGCCCAGGCTGAACTCCTCAGTCTCTGAGCCTGCAGAGTTTATGAGTGAAAGGAAGCAGAAAAATATGCTCCGTGAACCCAGAGGTCCAGGTGTTCTCTACTGTCAGCGTTTTTTGAAGGACCGAACGGTTTGTTGTGAGGGAACTGTTGGGGGGATGCAGGGTTCTTCAGGTCCAGAATCTCTTAGGAAGACTGAGTCCGGCTCGGAGGAGCAGGTGGAAGTTCGTTCATTCAGGATGACCTGAGAATACATGGGCTCCAGGGGCACAGAGAGGTCCAGATACTCCTGAGAGGGAAACGCATTCGTTAATAAGCAATTCCCAATATGCGCTGGAATGAGTACAGTGAATATTTTCATCCAAGCTTGTGGGGGAGAAACATGCTTGGGCCAGAGTTGCACATGATGAGCATTTCAAATCTGTCACTTGTTCATTCCGAGTAGGATGCTGACTTTAAAAGTAGCTGCCTACACAGTCTGCTGGCCTTACCTGATTGGATATCATGGACAGTGTGCGATCAAGGTCTTCTACCAGCTGTTTAAAAGTTGGCCTCTGTGTGGGAAGTGCGTGCCAGCAGTCTTTCATCATCAGGTATCTGAAAAGGAAAAAAAAGTCATTATGTAAAGATAACATGAAATAAAAAAATAAAAAATATCTTCTTTTAAAACTTGTAGAAAAATTATGTGTGACACATTTTTGAAAGATTTATTTATTTAAATAAAAGTAATAATGATGATAATTATAATTAATTATAAAAATGAATTATTTTAATAATATATGTAATCGGTTTCACTCAATATTTATTTGTTTTAATAATAATAAATCTATGCATTTATGTATTTTAATAATATTGCTACTAAAATAAACAGATTAAACCGTATATTTCACTTAAAAATGTGTCTTTTACAGAAGTTAAATGTATTGTGAATGACATTTTAATACAAGTTTTAAAAAGTTTATTTGATGAAATTCAGAAGCAGTTTTAGTTGAATCAAAATATCTGAACGGGCCAATTTGTTCTAAAGAATTTTTATTTTTACTAAGGTAACCAAGAGTGGAAAAGTATCATTATTATTATTATAAAAACAAACGGTAACACTTTATCGTAATGTGTCCTTGTTATACGTTACATGTATTTACTATAGTAATAACCATAAATTAAACATAATTACATGCCATTAACCCTAAACCAAAGCCTAATCCTACCCTTACCTTAAAGTAAGTACATGTACTTAATTAATTAGACTCCGTGCTTATATGTATAATTACACAGTAATAAGGAAACATTAAAATAAAGTGTAACCAAACAAACTAACAAATAAATTATATAACATTTAACATATGATATATACATTTTTCACTCAAAAATGTGTCACATTACAAAAGTTAAGTGTTTTGTTAATACCCTTTTTAAAGATTCAATTTCATCAATTTTAAAAAAGCATCTTTTAGGCCGTGTGTCCTCCAAAGTGTGCGCTTGAGAGCGTTTTGGCGGAGCAGCGTTTTTTTTGTTTTTGAGACACTAATGTGTGTTATGATATCCACCGAAGTGATAGCGAATCTGATTTAACAACAAAAACATTATTTCTGATTATAAATATGTAAGTATTTGCTCTGGTTCTTGTTTTCAATGATTCTGCTCCATTGTTTGCTTGTTATTGTCTGTTGCCATTGTACATGCAGAACGTGGCGGTTGAACGCTGTGGTATTTGTCCCGCCCCTCCTACACTGATTGGACGGCTGGGTAAAAAGTGACAGTGATGAGCACCGTGTTTTAACCAAACAAAGTTGAACATTCTTCAACTCTCGGCAATCAGTTAAAAAACACATCGCTTCCATTGAAAACAATTGGAAAAATATGCTAGCTTTTTTTCGACACACAGCCTTAGTCACTAATTAAAAATGCGAAAGGGCCATACAGCTCCTGAGTGCAGGCTGAGGGTCTGTCCATGCGATGACCTTCTCGAAGCAGCTTGAAGAGCTCTTCCACAGGGACTCCAGGATACGGCGAGCCCCCCAGAGTGAAGATCTCCCAAAGAAGGACCCCAAAAGACCACCTACAAGCAGAGAACACTTCATCAAGACCAAGATACAACCGAGAAACTGAATTTTTCTCTGTTAAAAGCATTTATTTGAGGATATCCCGGAATGGAAAACACGAGCCATCTTACACGTCACTTTGATGCGTGTAAATCCTGTCAAACAAAGCCTCGGGTGCCATCCATTTGACGGGCAGCCGGCCCTGAAGAAGAAATAAAAATGTTCATTTGTCATAAACGTAACATTTGGACTATAAATATGACTATTTGAAGAACTGACTGCTTACATTTGTAGTCTTCTTGTAGTAGTCTATGTGATGAACGTCACGGGCCAGACCGAAGTCTGCTATCTTCATTACATTATCCTCTGTTACAAGTACATTGCGTGCTGCCAAGTCTCTATGAATACACTGTTGAGGAGCGCACAGAGACCAAAAAGTATTCATTTTAGCCCACCTTTTGAAGAAATTGTGAATCAAAAGTGTTACTTTTTTTAAATGAAAACCAGACAAAATGTCAACAATACCTTTTTGGATGCCAGGTACTCCATGCCGCGAGCCACCTGGTAGGCACAGGAGACCAAGTCTTTAATGCACATGCTCTCGACAGGCACCTGGTTAGGATTGTAACAGTACTCCATGCCATGCGGCCGGCGGGCACGCAGGTATTCCCGCAGGTTTCCTTTAGAGGCGTATTCCACAATGACATAAAGAGGGCCTGGAGGAAGAAGATATAAAACAAACATTTTCAGATGTTCCAGCGTCTTCAAATGCCACACGATTGTATGAATCCTCAGATGGGCTCTTACCATCCTGGGTACAAGCTCCGAGCAGGTTGATGATGTTCTTGTGTTTTCCAATCATCTTCATCATCTCCATCTCTGAGATGAGGTCAGACAGGTCCTTCTCAGTGGCGTCAGCTAATAAAAACATGCAACATGTTCATGAGGTCTGGTTCTACACAAGTAAACATCTGATAAATAAGATGGTTTGGTCCTAAAGTCCCCATGAAATCAAAACAAATGTTTTGCAGAATTTAGTCCATGTCTGTTGGCTCTATACTGCAAAAAGTCATTTTCTTATGATTTTTCAGGAAATAAATACCTAAAGTTTGCACCAAGGAACGTAACTATAATGATAATGATAAAGATATAGTTCTTAAAAAAAGATTAACACCACATATACATATATACATACATATACACACACACACACATATATATATATATATACACACACACAATATATAACGGCACAGATAAAACAATATTTGTTGGAACCACTTTCACAATAGTTTTTCTAGTTAATGAACGACAGCCAATCAGAATCCATCCATTTTTGTTACTTTATTAAAAATCAGTCGGATTCCTTAGAAACTGCATCAAACCATTTCATGGGGTCTTTTAATTTGCAATACCACATACATTTCAGCATCTTCACAGCGACTTTGGTTATGCGATTGGGCTTGTCTTTGTCCAATCCGATGGCTTCGCCCATCACCACCTGGCCAAAGCAGCCCTCTCCCAGAGGTTTCCCAAGTACTAGCCTGCAACAAACATACAGATGAACAAAATGATTTCTAAGTTGACCCTTGTAGAGATAAAAAGGAAGTGACAGAAGTTCAAATTTTGGATGAGCAGTGGTCGTACCTCTCTCGAGGAACCTCCCAGCACGGGTCTTGGGGCAGCTCGTACTCCGAGACCCCTGACAGCATGGGCGTCCCACTGGAGGAGAGTCGTGAAGGTCGGACCAACATCACACCAGAGTTCAGAGACGAACTGGATTCCACCGACACCTGTAGGGCAGAAAGTGTTTTTAAAGGCCTTTGTTTAGATGGACACAAGTGTCTTTCTTTAAGATACCAATATCTGCCCTTATCTGTTACCTGTCTGCGGAGAGGAATGCTTTTGGCCAGCTTATGAACGGCCAGCTGGCTGTTGAAGTCACTCTTCTTAGAGGAGCTGCGGACTTTGACGATGATGGCGATTCCTACCATGAGGAAGATGAGGAAGAATCCCACGCAGTAGATCAACACTTCCAGGTAGGACTGACTGGGGACTGCAGAGGGAGCGGTGGGTGCTTATGGGGCAAACACAACGCTATGGTCAGTCACCAAAACTAGAATTGTACATCATCTGTAGAATGAGAATGTTGCAATGGGGTTCTAAATGTCTGTTGTTATATAGTTGCTAGATTGTTCTGGGTGGTTGGTAAGGTGTTGCTATGAGTTTGCAATGGAGTTCTAAATATGTATTGGGATGTTGCTTTTAAGAATTTTTTATTTTTTTTACACAACAGTGATGCTTGGCAACAGCACTAGTATGGTTGAATCCACTTATATAGTGTCAACCAACATCAAAAACATCTCTGTTACTGTGTCTACAGCATTAAACAGTGCTTTGGACTGACACACACTGGTAGATGCTGGTGACAGGCACACACGTACACATATCCACACATACACACACACACACACACACACACCAAGCTCTGTCTTATTTCAACCAGTGCATTTGACACTATTGGCACCGAGAAGAGAGCACAAGCTCCCTTTGTTGCTGCATAATGGCTCCTTTGTGGAGTAGTATTTCGCCCCACATTCTCCACCGGCGTGAGGCTGCAGTCGTCCCATGCACAAGTATGAAATGGAACCATCCTGGCCAAATTGTCCTGGGAGGCCAAAGAGACATATCTACACCTGATGGGTTGTTATTAAATTAGAGCATCGTAGAGAGTTGAACTGTTCTGCATTAGTATGCAATGGTTGAAATAAAACAAAGTCTCCAGATGATAAGGAATCAAATTTTTGTAATTCTTGATCATTAACAACTTCATATATTAGTACAAATATTTTAATGATGCAGTGATAATGCAGCACCAAGTCACAATAAATTCAGATTATGGTAAAAAAAAAAAAAAAACCCAAAGAACCGTAACGCTGGTCCGTAAATTATATAAGGTGGGTCAAAAATTATTCTGTCTTATAAGATGCTTCATTTTGGACACATTCTAAGGCTGCATCACATGCATTCTTTCCAAAGAAGACAATCCCATTATGCATTGCGACTAATTAAAAAAATTCTAAGATGGTGCACAAGTTGAGGAAAATGTTATAAATAAGCTGATATTTCTTTCAATATAAAAAAAATATTTTAGCGCCATGTATTTTAATGCCTATTAGAGTGGAATTTTTCAACCAGGGGGCCTCATAAAACTCCAAATGGGTCCTCAAGATGACTTATTATTAAAATAAGACATAACAAGCATTAAAATAAGCCCGAACAACAGAAAAAATCAAGATAATTCTTATTTTAATTCACACGCTCAACAACCTTTTTTCTTTCAAAGAAACCAGGGTTACCCCGGTCTTGATACATGAGGCAGCCTAATTTTAAAAATGTGATTTCTGGACCTGGAAAAGTCATGTATAATTAATAAAGTCTTTCTAGGGCTTTAATTATGAAACTGTATGAGAATTTTATAATGAATATACATCGTTTTTTAGTAATAGCAAGCTCTAAAAATCACAATTTGTAGTGGAAGTGATTGCGAATTTGTCAGGCACAAGAAATCACAGCTTATACTGTCACTTATGTGGTTCGAACGCAGTTAGGATGCTGCCTTAGAACAACAACATAGCTCACTAAGTTTTGAAACAGAGCTTTTATGTATGCAAAATGTTCTTATTTCATAGTCTGCTTACTCTAAGAAGATTAACTGATTAAATGAGAGTAAAGGTGACTTGGTATGCACTAACCGCCCATTAAAACAACAAAGATAGAAGAACTGAGAGAGAAAACGAGGGAATTTAGAGGAAGAAAAGAAGAGGAGGTGAAACGGTGCCATAACTGGTGTCATTTGCCAGGTCAATGGGAAGTAAAAACTACTGAGGGAACCTTAGTAAGATAATACTTCTATAGGGGAAGATGTCACTAAAATCCAAATGTTTGGTCTATTCGTTATGCTGGTGCCATGCATGGGTGGTTTTGCACCTGTGGACGGCCACACACGTTCCCATGAAACACCTCGCCCTTTGTCAGCCGTGCAAAAGATACACCGGCTAAAGTGACAGTTGAGTAAATGCTCTTTGACTTAAATGTGATTCACCTGAAACTGGCAATTGACACAAACAAATGGGCACTGTTGGGAGTAATGGACGAGAAGGAAAGGTCTAGAGAGGCCAGGAAAGAGTCGCCGGATACCTTTGACAACGGTCAACCATGCTGAATGATGGGAGATCCCGATAGAATTGCCCGCCAAGCAAGTATACTCCCCAGCATCCTCAAAGGACACATTCCTCAACTGGAGCACCTCCATCTCCTTGTCAGTGGTGTTGAGGCCAGCAGTCTGGAAGAGAACGAGAAAAGCAGACCCGAGGCCCAAGACATGAGGGGAAAGGAGAGAGGAAGCGGGACCACATTGAGCTTGGGGAGTTCTTGCTTTCGGTTGTTTTAAAAACCAGTTAGACGCTCCCAAAGCTCAGAAAGCCACCTGAAACCTTTCCATCACCTGCAGAGACCAAATATCGGTGGCCAGCACCATCACCCTCAAGTCTACCTCCACCTACATCAGGCAAGCCACATGGAGACTCTCTCCAGTAAGACCCAATCCATAGCAAGGGAATTATTGCCATTGTTTGGGTCAACTGGTAGTTTCCATGGCATTATTGAATAGGAAAACCCAAAGCATGAGAGAAACCCAAGGCAAAAACCTCTACGGAGATCATTTCAGACTAGCCTGTGGTCAAGTTACCTTGTCTAAGGACAGTTAACCAGGCTGACTGATTGGCTTCTCCTATATAATTGGACACTTTGCATATATACTCGCCACCCTCTTCTTCTGTGATATTGTAGAGTGTCAGCACCTGGGTGTCCGAGCTATTGACCCCGAGTGCTGGAGACAACAAGAGACCAAATTCATGACATCCAATCCCAAGCCACCACATCCTAACATGTGTGAGTCACTTATGTGAAACCCCTGCATACAAGTCAGACTTGAGCAAATGGGCTGCATATCACTGTAAAACCTTTACCTTTAGGACGCGTACGTAAGGGAGTCCATCAGGTCCCAGTTGGCTTCCGTTCACCAATATGTGTTTGAGCCACTGGATGTGAGGCTGAGGATCGCTGAAAACCTTGCAAACAAACTCTACGTCACTGCCAACCACAGCTGTTCGGTTTGCTGGGAGACCAGCATACAGGATGGGCCTGTGAGGTGATCGCTCTGCAATATACACAAGAGGGTTGGTAAGACTTGGATGTAATTGCAGTATTTATTCCTGAACTGCCACTGGTCGAGAGCGAGATGTGACTGACCGACAACATCCAGCTGATAGGTGTGATTGATGCTTCCATATTCATTCTCCACCAGGCATGTGTAGTTGCCCTTGTCTGAAGGCACCACAGACTCCATGATTATGGTCCACATGTGTTCCCGCAACTGAGAATGGAAGAAAATAAAATATATATTCATAAAATGTTTACCTGAAATACATTTAAAAAATATGCTTGTTTTGCAGACAAACATATCCTCATCGCTTCATAAAATTAAGCTTGAACCATGGACTATTTTAACAATGTCTTTACTACCTTTCTGGGCCTTGACAGTAGTAATTAAATTGTTATGGAGGGATCAGAGAGCTCTCGGATTTCATTAAAAATATCTTAATTTGTGTTCCGAAGATGAACAAAGACTTATGGGTTTGGAACGACATAAGGGTGAATAATTAATGACAGAATTTTCATTTCTGGGTGAACTAACCCTTTAAGTGACGAATCAGTTTTGAATCTAGGATTGTCAAAAGTACCAAAGTCGGTACTGAGATTTTAAAAATGTGACAATACCAGCATTTCCCCCTGTCAATTAGAGCGCTGTTGAGCAGATTCTTAAACACTTCTGATTGACCACTGTGTTCACGCGCTTCCTAATATATCCGCTGACAGGCGCCTACTTTCAAACGCCCCTGTGGAAGCACTCAGTGAAGAGCATCTATTTACAACATATTTTTGAAGCACTGATTATTGTAGCCAATCATAGAGCATGTTAACAATGGCCAATCAGAGGCGTTTAAGAATCTGCTCAACAATGCTCAAAATGCTAGGGGGAAATGCTGGTATCGTCACATTTGTAATATTTTAGTGCCAACTTGGTACAGAAGTGAGTACCTTTGACTACCCTATTTGAATCGAATCAATTTTGAAATGGATCATGATTTTGAAACTGACTCATAGAGACTTACTAATTGCCATTTTTGCTAATGAAGTTTAAATCGTAGAGTTCACAATTTCTAACATCTATTTTAATGCTATTTTTATGAGACTGCATTAAAACTGTTCTAATAATGCAGTCTGAAGAGATCTTAATTACTTTAGGACCTTATGGTACTTCTTTTCTTGATATTTGCACTTCGTGTCTATGCGTGTCAATTTAAAAGTTGCATCATGGGGCCTTAAAGGAACAGTATACTGTACACTTGTATATGGCTGGTGTGACAATCTCGAATCTTGAATTTGGCAGCAATGTAAATCACAAATATGTAGCGCATATTAAGTATATAAGCTCGAATCATATGGCGAATCATCTATTTGTAACCAGATCTCTGATGTTTCCTGCACTTTTAAATCTGGGTGTGCTTATTTAGGTGTCGGGTTCAGGGTGTAGAGATTCGGGCTGGGATTTTGGCCTATTGTAAGCTGAGGTTTCAGCTTTCCTTCTCTCGGCTCAGGTGCAGAGTAAACGAGGGCTATATGTTCTGCACAACAGTGATACTGCCACAGAAGTCGGCTACTGAAGTTTGCGCAAGTGCAAGCTTACCTTGTAGCCCCCGATGCGCTGGTCTCTTTTGAACTCTTTTCCATTCTTTAACCAGCGTAGTTTCGGAGTCGGGTTTCCCTCGGCCTGACATCGGAATTTCACCGTTTTGCTGGCTGGTACGGCATGAAGCTTTTTTTCCATCTTTTCAGGCTGAGCCCAGTGAGGTGCCATCGCTAGAGAGAAAATATGGCATTTTAAAACAAAAAACAATTCATCATTTGATTTTCTGCCTGGACAAGAGAATGCATGCTTACGTAAGAGCTCCTGGCTACTTGACGGCTTGTTCTCTTCTGACGATGACTCATCGTCGTCCTCATCCTCGGAGGACGCCACTGCGTGACCTGTGACAAAGTCGACAGATTTGTGTCAGAGAATAAATTCATACAGCCGCCCATAAAGGTCAGAATGTAGTTATTTCACCATGCGCAATATCAGACGTCACAAGTGTGATGAGGTTATTTATTTGTCTGTCTGTCCCCTAGGATCCTGGCCAGGAAGCAAAGAAAATAAGGAGAGGGTTGCGATGTTTTTGATTATTTATTCACAATATTGGTCACATTTTGTATTCTTGCTTGATCAGAATAGTGGACGAAGTAAACGCATCCGCCCTTCACAGAGCGCCGGACAGTGAGAGTGCATGAGTCACTGCAGGCTCCGCTCCAGAGCCGTGCCCACGCTCGAATCACACAGACGCAAACACACACACACATACACTCTCTGGGGAGCCGTCTAACAAATTCACCACTCAATGCCTGACACATTCCACAGCTGAATAGGGAGAGAAGTCTACACAAAGCCTCAGTTGCTCATCTTTGAAAACAACATATGACCTCAAAAAGCAACTTAAAATATAGCTGCAAGCCGCAATTATTATGTTTTAAGTAGCAAGCCTGTAACCATCTCGATCATAGATGGAAAAGACCATTTACAGCAAATACAGCCAATTAACCATAGCAAATATATCATTTAAGCTTTTAAAGATTGAGCCAAAAACCTAGGACTAGTTCTAGCCAAAGTTGTTTTTTGAAATAATATCCAATATTTCACCATTGATTTGATGGACAGCGGCAGTCTGAATTGTTGCTCAGAATGAGGAGTTGTACCATGTGGTACAAATGTCGTGGGCATGTGCGAAAAATGACACGCAATCCTTTACGCGTGTGAAAATCGCGAAGGCGTCCCCTGGTGATGGATTTCTTTCAAATTTCTCATAGGTCTCTAGAGCCGTGAATCAAACAGCGAGATTCGTTCCAAACGGCCTCTGTTAAACTTGTCTGATAGTTGCTCAAACTTTAGTGGCTGATGGCAGACATGTTTTTTATATGCATCAATATCTTCATATACAGTCATGGCACCTCGGACGAAGACACTGTGACAGTAGTGAAGTAGTTATAGCCATTTTCATGTTTTTTCCTGTTATAGGACCACCAAGTGCCCAGTCACCAAATCCTTTTTTACACAACTACAGGATGAGCTCTTGCATAGGTGTGCCAATTTTAGTGAAAACATTTCATTCCTTTCACGAGTTATAGCCATTTTAGTACAAGTGGCTCCACGCAATTCAAATGTTTTGAAGGCCCTCAGGTCCAGCGAATTGGAATTTCAACTTTTTTGATAACTACTGACAATCAGACTCCAGAAAATCTTGTTGCACTGGTTTGGTTCTGATCGGGTCAAAAACCTAGGCCTATTTCGCAAGAAATCCTTGTTTTTCAAAAAGATTTGCCAAGATTTGCCATGGATTCCAACCATTGAAGACAATTGAACCTATACCTAACAGTTGACCTCTTTAGCGCCCTCGTAAGGCCAATCAGGGTGAGCCTTGGTGACATTGTAGATGGTGTGAGAACTACCTTGGAAATTTTAACAATTACAATAGTGTTTCAGCACTATGCGCTAGAACCCCTAACTAGATTTCTACAATTTATGAAGAAAATAAGTGTTGTTGCCTGTGCAAAAATGTGAAAAAGGGCCAAAAGAGTTATGATATTCTGGTCACTTATTATGGTTCACATGTTTTCTTGGTCATTTGCTTAGAAAAGTAACATAACTCTCTTCATCAAGCCACATCATTTCATGTCCAAAGCACAAACAGTGAGGGATGAGTAATAGGTTTAAAAAAAAAAAAAAAAAAAAAACACCGTCAGCTATACCACAAAAAAGGAGTGATTTGCGGAGAAATTTTTTTCTTCGATATGAAAAAACACACACAAAGCTCATCCTCTCTAAGCTCCTACAAGACGTACCTGTCACATTAACGATGAAATAGGAAGAGTGGTTGCCCAGAAAGCACTGGACAGTGCAGGAGTAAAGCCCAGAGTCTGTCGGCTCCACTGACCTGATCTCCAGCTGGCCCCCGTTCACCCCCAAGCAGTCTCCATTCAGTAGTGCAGCGTGGTCTCTAGTCCAGATGACCCCTAGGGCCTACAATCGGGGTCTCGTCTTGAGCTAAGCACTGCAGCACCAAACGCTCCCCAGGGAACAATGTGTACAGCTCCATTTTCACCTCTGTTCGGACTAGTGGTGGGACAGAAGACCAGCATGGAATGTTTGACAAAGGGGTACTGGACCAAAATTGGCATTTCGAAAACAATGTGTGAGACAAGAGACAAGGCTTGTCCAAAGGAAATTGAAGAACCACTAAACTGAAACAAGAGCCATGACTAACAAAAGAAGGATGAGTTTGTAAAGCACTATGGAGAAAGAAAACTATGTAAGGGATGCCTCAAAAAACATACTAATAAAACTATAAAAATATAAACAGGACCACCACCACCAACAACAACAAAAAATCAGTTGGTGAAAATGGTGATCCCATAAAGTCAAAGAAGGCACAAGTCAGATATTCGGAAATAACTGCAACTTAGTCAATTACATTTTATGAATCTCATGAAAATGGTCAAAATCACTGGGGAATATTTTATCCTAAAATTAAAAGGAAATATTATTATATTTTGGATAAAGGAAATGAAACTTTTAGCATTAAGATTGAATTTATTTATTTTTTGCATTATGACATTTTCAGGAAAATTTAGCTCATTTCAATTAACTAAATTCCAGTAATACCAAAATAACAATATCTTTCTTTTGATTGGACTGTGAAAAAAATAAGCTTGTAAAATGTTTGCCTTTTTGTTTGATAGTTATTTTTTGGAGAAAAAACCCCCTGAGAAATAAAATATTTGATTCCGAACATTAAGGGAATGACATTTTGATGGGAAAATGCTTCATTTTCTTAAGAAAATAATAGAAAATAGTAGTCTTAAATAAATCACAGCAAAATACAATTCTCCCTTTTCTTTTTCTTTGTTTCCCATTTAGTTTTTGAGGTGAAATGTGGCCAAAGAATATTTATCATGAGATTCACCCATGAATGTAGTATTGCACAAAAACACAACAATAAGAAAAGTTGCAACACTTCCTTTACACAAGAGTGGGAAGTTCTGAAGAAAAAAAATGAAAGCGTTTAAAGATTAACCTCCTCTGACCCACTACACTTATTAGGACTGAGTTTCAGTACATACAAACAAAAGCCCAAAAAACCTCTGACGCCAGAGCTTACGGCCGATCCCACTCAAAGAGACCCCCCACCAAACTAAAGTCACCTTAATTGTCAAACAAACTAATCCGTTCCTTTTGTCCTCCACGATGTTTCCTGACAATACGAGCGGATCCGTAAGAGACGGAAGGGGGAAAGAGAGCCCGTTTGGAGAGACGGAGAAGAGCCTGTAACAGCAGGTTCCTCGGCTAGTTGTCATGGAGATCTCACTTGAGCCCAGTGGAGGTATTTCCTGGATCACAGGCCCCTTAATCCCAGCAAGGAAACGGGACGAGACGGGGGTGGGATCAACTTTCGCTTCAGCCCAATTTAACAACTAAAAAAGCATGCCGAGCAAAAAAGTAGAGGCTGGGGGATATGCTGATCTTAAAGATAAAATGATGTCTCATCGTATTGCTTCCACTCACTTTATTTCCAATAATTCCAATCACTTACTAGAGCAGAAACATGACACGCACCTTAAACCTCACATTTATAAGAAAAACAGCATTTATAACTGGAGTTAAAAGGGCCTTTTGATGCCTTTGCGGTTCAAATTAATTGTCTGGCTGTTACTATTGTTGCGATTAATTCCAGCAAAGATATTTTTAGGAGTCTACTGGTTTTCCTTCAAGTGGCGATAAAAATGAACAGAAATATCCATGAAAACATCAATGTAACCATGAACATTTATAGGCCAAATGACTGTGAAATGACTATATGAGTAAATGACAGAGTGCTGTTTTTAAATTACTCTTGACTTTTGATGGTTTCAGCAAGTGAACTGGTATTTAATGAAGTCTGGCTAGTACTTATTTAGTTGCCATTTGTAATTTGTATTTACTACACTAAAAATGCTGGGTTAAAAATGCGAGAAAAAACACTGCGATTGGGATAAATGTTTGATCCAACCGGCTTACTCGACTAAAATGAACTAATATGTTTAATAAATGAACATTTATTAGTATTTTTAATGAATAATACACTCTAAAAAAATGCTGGCTGCTTAAAAACAACCCCATTTTTGGATTGAAAATGGACAAACCCAGCTGTTAAATGGTTAAATGTTTGCCCATTGTGCTGGGCAGTTTTATTTAACCCAACTATTGTTTAAAAATTAGTATATAGCTGGCTTAAAATGGAAATGAAAAATTAAAAGGTTAACATTTATTAATAAGCAATTTAATAAATTATTATTATTGTTGTTTAAGCCAACTGCTGTATGGGTCAAAACAACCCAATCGCTGGTTTTGTCTAAATTTAACCCAGCATTTTTTTTTTGTGTAGTATTGTTTTTTTCCTCTGTTCTCCACAACTCTTTCAGAACAGATCAATAACCCCATTTTTGGGGTTCGAATCCGTGCATACTTCCTTTCAAAAGGCCAATGTAGTAAATGTAAAGTCAGAACATCTTACAAAGCTATTGCACAAGCTTCACCTAAAAGGGGCTTTTTGCACATAAAACAGCACAGTGAATAAAAACGCAGACGATTTGGTCCTCATCGTGCGGGAATTCGAACCATTCCTCTGGTAAAATTCAAAGCAGTCGACAACAAAAGGAGGAGAGCACCACCTCAATGGCTGAAATGGGGAAACTGTGAAATTGAAAGCACATTTTGTTTATGGAAGAAATTCTGTGGGGAAAATTTTTCTACTTCTTTATGACTCCAAAGAAACAATCTTACTGAATTAAACTGAATCATGATATGTCCATACGTCATTTGTCCCAGTCTGACTGAACCAAAAACACATGCATGATTTCATCACGAGCTGTACCAACGCACATCTGTGGACTCAGATTCAGACCGCTCCGGACTGGCTTCTTGGAGAACCGAAGAAAATGTGTTTTCTCAGAGGGAGGCGGAGGCCTGACCCATTTGTCTTGGTCAGTCAGTCCAGGCTGAAGTGGACAACATCTGTCATCACCTCATTATTCATCCAACGACATCTTTAAAAGCCTAAAAGTCATTTCATTTCAGACCATTACAACCCTTTTAATGAAGTAAAGCTTCAATAAAACAATCCTCAAAGCCTTATAGACGGCCCGTCTCTCTGCATCAGCCAGGATTGCTGCTAAGCTCTGGACTTGGCTGGGAATCAATAGAGGAAGTCCTAGTCTGGATGGATTGCTGCTGGGATTTCCTGCTTGGCTAGTAATACTGTTGGGCACCGAGTCACTACAACAAGTCAATTCAGGCAAGAAGGCAAAACAGACAGTTTTATCAATGCTCACAAACAATGGACCAAGAGTTTATATACCAACAGGATATGCGCAATGGCTGTTCTCACATGCAGATGAGCTCTGCCGCCCGCAATGTACAACATATTAGCGACTGTGAATGGACACTGTCGACTTGCATCACCAATAAGTATGTAGACAATCGAGACTGTATTTTAAGCTTTGGTGTCAAGCTGTGACGTCAACAATTCTGACCGATCCCTTACTTACACTAAAAGGGAGAAGCAAATTTTCAAACCTCAAGATGCCACATCTATAGGGATGCATTATTGTAAAAATCCAGGCCGAAAAGCTGTTATTAATTTCCATGATATGGCTTATAACAGACAGACAAATGTCATACAATTCAACATTTTTACTAAATAAATATAACATACAACAATAAAAACTAAAATCGATTGTTTCAAATGTTAAAGAAAGTTAACTTAAAAAATTTGAGTCACTACAATGAAGGTGATTGACTTAATCAACAGAAACTCAAAATATTGTGTACACACATTTAACCACGTTAATTGGTTTAAAAAGTTGATTTGACAAGAAAAAATGTTGTGATAACCAATCATGAAAATCATTTTTACAGAGAGAGATTTGCTATATGGTTACACTTGATATTAGGGTCCAATTCTCACTCAACAAAACCCTAATCACTGCTTATTAATAGTTAGTATGGTAGCTATTGGGTACAATTAAGGGATGTAGAAGATGTTCATAAAAAATAAGGCATTATTGTGCTTTATAAGTACTAATAACGAGCCAATATCCTAGAAACATATATGCTGATAAGCAAATAGTGAGAATTGGACCCTAAACTAAATTGTTACCAACAAAAAATATATATATGTGTGTGTGTATATATCGAGAGAGAGTATGAGAGGAGTCTTCCCACCATGATCCATCTGAACCTCTACGGTTTCAAGAAAGAGCCCAAAGCTCTGTGGATCCATAAAGGAAAAGCATCTGTACTCCTACAGCACACCAGATCCTAATGAGTTCCAGCTCCTCTAGTTAACTCCACATGAAAAACGGAGCCGTGACCAGAACTCTGCTGCAACATGAGATGGAGCCTAGCGTAAACTTAACATCAAATGAATGTTGTCCATCCTTAAATCACAGAAGTAAAAGATAACGACTTGTTCGATTTGCGCCACCTTTGATTAAGAACATCCTGGAAGTGAACACGGAAAAAGGAAAAACTTACCTTGTTCGGTAACTGCGGGACGTGAGTGGGCCAGGGGGAGATGAGCTAGAATGACCCACAGGAGAAGCAAATGCCATGACTTCATCATCCTGAGAGAAGCCATGCCACGGCAGCTGGGCGAAGAGGGTGGGCCGAAACAGCTCATTCACACAGCTGTGGGCAGCACTGGGCCATCAACACCAGCAGCATAGAGCTACCTGCCAAAAAAGTGAAAGAGAATGTGTACAGGAAATTGTCTACCATGGTATGTATGGATGCAAAGGAGGAAAAAATAAACTTTTCATAGGAACGATATGGCTTTTGGACATTTTTTCACCCTTAAATATCTATGGAGCTAGAGATTTCTGGTTGGTTAGGATGGTCAAAGGTTCTTTGATTCCGTGAAGGACCTTAAACATCCATGGAGCCTTTCCGTTGCACAAAAGATTCTTTATATTAGAAAAGGGGTTCTTTGGATTGTTAAGTGTTCTAGAAAAAATGGTTCTTTTAAGAACTGTTCACTAAAAGGTTCTTTAAGGAACCCAAAATGGTTCTTCTCTTTTGGAACCTTTGTTTTTAAGAGCGCCGAAGTTTCTTCTTCTGGCCCCTAGATAGGAAAAAAAAAAAAACTTTGGTGTACAGCGCTAGACTAACTGAGACTTGTTACAGCACTATATTATTCTTTTGCCTTCTTCTTGGTCTGGTCTATATTTGTAAGTCGCTTTGGATAAAAGCATCTGCTAAATGATTAAATGTAAATGTCCTGATTAGATTTGGAGAGTTGGAATGATATTTAGGAGTTGAGTGCAGATACACACCATAGGGGTGTTGAAATTAATCGTTTCTACAATGCATCGCGATGCGTACGTGGACGATTCTGCATCAATGCAGTAATCGATTATAGCCCGCTGACATTTCTCTGACGTCATTCGTCACATAAGAGCTTAAAACGGCAGATTATATCCCATAATTCACTGTGGCAGTACGAGAATGATAAAAACATACATGAATAATCAAATAAACATCTAATATGAAATCTAAACTCCACATTATGTGGATCAATCCATTTTATTCTGACCAAAATCACTTGAACACACATCAAATCGCAATCATGAATTGCAAACTCTTAAATAGGAACTATCCATAAGCACTTAAAGCAACATACAAAAAGAAGCATTCAAAAGAGGAAATAAATGCAGCCTTTGTAAACATAAAAGACTTCTTTCAAAAACATTGAAAAAAATCTTACCGACCCCAATCTTTTTGAACACTATTTTAAGTTTCCACTTATAACTATATCAAAGAGCCACAAGAAAATCCCAAGCCAACTACACTCACGCTCTGCTTACAAAGACCAGACCAGTCTCATTTACTGAAATAATACGTCACCTGGCCATAAAGCCCATCTGGCAGTCATTAATATGACTTCTAAAGCCCCTTCATTGCTCTTAAATATTAAGTTTGATTGGCATTGACAACTGTTTATGCTTCAACTGACCAATAATTAAAAATAATTCTCCTATTTTAATGCAACAAGCATCACTTGACATAAAATGTGAATTTAGCTGTAAGGAAAAGCCGCTAGACTAGGCAAGACTCTAACTTCATGACAAGAGAAGATCACAAATCAAAAATGCATTTAAACATGGCTTTTTTCCCACAAGTATGAAGAAAACAGAGGCCCCAAAACCTCTCGACCCCTCACCCGACAGCAGCTGCCCCCCTGAGTAGGTGTAGAGAGGCCATCCCGGTGGTGTGAAACACATCTGTTAATGCTATGCCCCCCTAAGACTCGCCACTTGACACTTGGCTTTCCTTGGGACCCCAGTCACGCCTCCATCCCTGCCAAACATTACCCAACAAAAGCCTCGTAATTTGGCGGTTGTTTTTGTATCCCCTCCTCCAATAATCGCACTGCAAACCATTTGCTCTCACACCTTCAACTCTACCCACAATTTCCAATCCGATACAACTCAACTTGGTGCCATATGTTCTGCTCTCATTACTGTAAGAGTGAGGGGAATTAGAGTATTAGTGAAGGCAAACAAAGGCAAAGTTGTTTCAAGTGACAGATTTGCAGCGTGGCAGCATTAGCACCCTTCGTCTCATGGCTCAGCTCTAGGCTCTTAAAATACCCGACTGTGATCCGTTTTCATCTAGAAGAGTTACGGTACAGCAACATCCCATTGTGTTAATTGTGATCACCTCATTAGAATGATAAACGAGGGATGTCCATCCATTAGAGCCGTCGTACGGTCTTCATGCCAAAGTAATTCAGCTGAAGTGCGACCTCTTGGCTACGCGGGAGACGGTCGCTCTGTGGTGGGTGGCAAACCTGAATGAAAAATCCTAAATGCTAGTGTGCAGCGGGTTTATGATGAGGCCATAAACGCAGTTCATTTACCTCACAGGCGCTGTCCATAACCATGTCAAAGTAGTAAAATTTAAGAATCTCTTAAACTGATGAGAATGTGGAGTTATTTGTGGTACTTCTCACACATGAAACTGCGGCACGCTGACGAGATTCAAAGACGTGTTATTGGATGAGCTATAAAAGTGTTTTGCAACAACAGTCACGAAACCGTATTAAAAAACGTGTGAAGTTCTAGAGGGATAATAGCTAACACGTTACACAGTTCTACCAGCAGTCTGAAGGACTTTGCGATAAAGTTTTTGATGGCTCACGCTTCACTGCTTGTACTTTTTGATACTTGATGTACAGGAAACAAGCAATTTCCAATTTTTAACACCACACAAAAAGAAAGAAAGAATTAGCCCTACTACTTCGTTCCACCACGTAATAAACAAAAGGTAAATGCGACTATAAAAATTCTCTTTCAATAGAGTTTGTGTGTAAACTCGCAATTGCTAGAAAGTCAATTGTGAGAAAAACATCAGAATTGCGATTTAAACTCACAGTTATAAGAAAACCGTCAAAATTTCAAGTTTATATCACAATTCTGAGTTTATATGTAAACTCACAATTGCTAGAAAAACGTCCAAACTGTGAGTTTATATCTCGCAAATCTGACCTTTTTTTCTCAGAATTGAGATCTAAACTCGGAATTGCAAGTTATAAAGTCAGAATTGAGAAGATAACTTGCAATTGTGAGAAAAAAGAAAACAAGCTTCCATACTTATGACATTAAACAAATGAAAATTTAAGAAAAACATTATAAAAAGATAATGCATGCACATTACAGATTAGTTATAAATTCAAATAAATAAATGGAAAAATGGAAATAAAATAGATACATAGCATAAAAAATAAACACAAAAATAAAATGACAAATGTTTTCATAATTGGCTCCCTAGGAGTAATTGCTCATACTTGAGACTTGTACTATTCTCTTCGGTTAAAAGCATCTTATAAATGGATAAAAGCAAATGAAGAAACTTCTACTCAACTACCACTACCAAAAGTGGAAAACAGCATTGAAACCATCAGTCCTTTCAGAGCTCTCCAGTGTAATGCAAGAGAAGCATTTGAAAAGCCTATTGTGATAATTAAAGGTTGGGGTTTGCCGTGTTCCCTACCCCCCTGAGAGTTCAGCCCGGACCTTTAATTACTATGCTGCTGCATCCATGCATGACATTCCTCGACTCTGTGTTTGTTTTGGGAGATAGTCATGCAATCCACCCCAGGACCCCACCAACCCGGACCAACCCCCTGCTCTCGACCGCCTGGGTACTTATCAGGCTTTACACCTGTAATTGTATAGATTAGGAAAGGAAATCCAAGTGAATTATTTTCCCATTTCCCTTCCTATCCACACCTCCGTTGCCTTCGTTTTGCATAATCCCAGACACATACCAAAAACTCACCCCAAAAAATGAGAATGACATTAGTGGTTATGTGCTGTGCAGCACAGTTTCCTGTGAGGGAATCGTGGAATATCTAAAACTCTGAATATGAGTTATGCTGAAAGTGATATTGAGAAGATTGCCAGGACGAAACCAGTCGCGGTGGGTGATTCAGAAGCGCTCTGACCAGGAGCATGGACGCAGCTTGTCTTTCAATGCATCCAATATCACGATCAAACTCCAGCTGACGCAGTCGTCTGAGAGATACGGTGGGAACTCAAGAGTGAGTGCCACAATAAGTCAAGAAGGGCTGCTAGGGGAGGGGGTTTTGGTTTTGAAAATAATAGTTTAATTCATGAATCATCTCTGAAATGAATCATCCACAGAGATGCTGACACATGTTAGAGAACCAATTCAATGATTCACTCTTGATCAGAAAGTGGCCCCAAAGGTAAATTAGAATAACATGCAGAGGATGGGACTGACTCAGTTTTCTATGAATGCATCTTCCTCCCTCAAGTCACAGAAGTTAGCTTGGTTGTGTCACAAAAACCCCTGATTTATCATTAACACAGAAACATATCACCCTGGAAAGGTTTGTTTCCTCAAGGAACACAATGCATCCATAATAAACACTGGACAGACAATACCACCTAGGGTTTTACAGCTCAAAATAGGTCACTTTTCATATTCATTGATATGCAAATTAAGGGAACACAATGTAGCATTCTTATTCTACTCCTGCTGTGTGCACCTATTCAAGGTTTGTCTCTTCATGAATGTGCAAATACAATGGAAATGAGAATGATTTACTTAAAAAAAATACTACTATACATATATGTATATGAGGTTTATATACAGGCAACAAGAATACTTCTGTATTCAGCTCTCTTTATATAATTGCTTCAAAATATACAGATATAAAAGAGTCTAAAGATAAAAAATAACCCATGACTGTGGCTTGCAAACTTATCTCTCATAGGCTATACAACAATAAAAAAATAACATTACAAACGTCAGATGGCACGAAAGATGTTGAGGTTCTTCCCAAAGTTAAAAACACTCACCTTTGGATGTTATTCTGAGCACTTGGTTGTGTTGATGTGCACTTTTTGTGGGAGTTATTTAGGGTTGTAAAGCATTACTCCACAACAAGTGAGCTCCGAAGAATCAAAACAAGCCACTCAGCCCGATTTCTCTCGAGCAACGCGCCTGTTTTTGCACAAGTAGCGAAGGGAAAAATAAAGTCACGTTTAAACTAATTGAACAAAAAAGGTTTTGGTCCAGGTCCGTAGAGGAACCGTGAGAAAACTTCCACGTCTTTGCTGTTTGTCAAGTTTTTCCATTCATAAACTCGCGCGGATGTCTCGCGACATACGAATATTTACGAGTCGCAACGAAGTGAACTGCAGCAAACGTGCGTGTTCGTCTTGCGCTTTCCCTGTCGTTCACAGCAGCGCTTCTTCCTCTCGAAGGGAATATGAAGGAGGGTTTTTTTTTTCTTCGTACCTCCCACTTCCAGGATTTGAGGATTCATGAATTCCACTGCCCCCTTCACCAACCCCCCTGATCCCCCATTCACCTCTGAAACTCAATGCAGATGCACTGCTGCTTACCAACTCACACTGACTTACTATATTTACTAGATAGATAGATAGATAGATAGATAGATAGATAGATAGATAGATAGATAGATAGATAGATAGATAGATAGATAGATAGATAGATAGATAGATAGATAGATAGATAGAAATGGTCAGATAGATAGATAGATAGATAGATATATAGATAGATAGATAGATAGATAGATAGATAGACATGGTCAGATGATATAGATAGAGAGATAGATAGATAGACATGGTCAGATGATATAGATAGATAGATAGATAGATAGATAGATAGATAGATAGATAGATAGATAGATAGATAGATAGATAGATAGATAGATAGATAGATAGACATGGTCAGATGATAGATAGATAGATATGCTCAGATGATAGATATAGATAGATAGATAGATAGATAGATAGATAGATAGATAGATAGATAGATAGATAGATAGATAGATAGATAGATAGATAGACATGGTCAGATGATAGATAGATAGATAGATAGATAGATAGATAGATAGATAGATAGATAGATAGATAGATAGATAGATAGATAGATAGATAGATAGACATGGTCAGATGATAGATAGATAGATATGCTCAGATGATAGATATAGATAGATAGATAGATAGATAGATAGATAGATAGATAGACATGGTCATATGATAGATAGATAGATAGATAGATAGATAGATAGATAGATAGACATGGTCAGATGATATAGATAGAGAGATAGATATATAGACATGCTCAGATGATATAGATAGATAGATAGATATGCTCAGATGATAGATATAGATAGATAGATAGACATGGTCAGATGATAGATAGATAGATAGATAGATAGATAGATAGATAGATAGATAGATAGATAGATAGATAGATAGATAGATAGATAGATAGACATGGTCAGATGATAGATATGCTCAGATGATAGATATAGATAGATAGATAGACATGGTCAGATGATAGATAGATAGATAGATAGATAGATAGATAGATAGATAGATAGATAGATAGATAGATAGATAGATAGATAGATAGATAGATAGATAGATAGACATGCTCAGATGATAGATATAGACATGGTCAGATGATAGATAGATAGATAGATAGATAGATAGATAGATAGATAGATAGATAGATAGATAGATAGATAGATAGATAGATAGATAGATAGAGAGATAGATAGATAGATAGATAGATAGATAGATAGATAGATAGATAGATAGACATGGTCAGATGATATAGATAGAGAGATAGATATATAGACATACTCAGATGATATAGATAGATAGATAGATATGCTCAGATGATAGATATAGATAGATAGATAGATAGATAGATAGACATGGTCAGATGATAGATAGATAGATAGATAGATAGATAGATAGATAGATAGATAGATAGATAGATAGATAGATAGATAGATAGACATGGTCAGATGATAGATATGCTCAGATGATAGATATAGATAGATAGATAGACATGGTCAGATGATAGATAGATAGATAGATAGATAGATAGATAGATAGATAGATAGATAGATAGATAGATAGATAGATAGATAGATAGATAGATAGATAGATAGATATAGATAGACATGCTCAGATGATAGATATAGATAGATAGATAGACATGGTCAGATGATAGATAGATAGATAGATAGATAGATAGATAGATAGATAGATAGATAGATAGATAGATAGATAGATAGATAGATAGATAGACATGGTCAGAAGATATAGATAGAGAGATAGATATATAGACATGCTCAGATGATATAGATAGATAGATAGATATGCTCAGATGATAGATATAGATAGATAGATAGATAGATAGATAGATAGATAGATAGATAGATAGACATGCTCAGATGATAGATATAGATAGATAGATAGACATGGTTAGATGATAGATAGATAGATAGATAGATAGATAGATAGATAGATAGATAGATAGATAGATAGATAGATAGACATGGTCAGATGATAGATAGATAGATAGATAGATAGATAGATAGATAGATAGACATGGTCAGATGATATAGATAGAGAGATAGATATATAGACATGCTCAGATGATATAGATAGATAGATAGATATGCTCAGATGATAGATATAGATAGATAGATAGATAGATAGATAGATAGATAGATAGATAGATAGATAGATAGATAGATAGATAGATAGACATGGTCAGATGATAGATATGCTCAGATGATAGATATAGATAGATAGATAGACATGGTCAGATGATAGATAGATAGATAGATAGATAGATAGATAGATAGATAGATAGATAGATAGATAGATAGATAGATAGATAGATAGATAGATAGACATGCTCAGATGATAGATATAGATAGATAGATAGACATGGTCAGATGATAGATAGATAGATAGATAGATAGATCAGATAGATAGATAGATAGATAGATAGATAGATAGATAGATAGATAGATAGATAGACATGGTCAGATGATATAGATAGAGAGATAGATATATAGACATGCTCAGATGATATAGATAGATAGATAGATATGCTCAGATGATAGATATAGATAGATAGATAGACATGGTCAGATGATAGATAGATAGATAGATAGATAGATAGATAGATAGATAGATAGATAGATAGATAGATAGATAGATAGATAGATAGACATGGTCAGATGATAGATTTGCTCAGATGATATAGATAGATAGATAGACATGGTCAGATGATAGATAGATAGATAGATAGATAGATAGATAGATAGATAGATAGATAGATAGATAGATAGATAGATAGATAGATAGATAGATAGATAGACATGCTCAGATGATAGATATAGATAGATAGATAGACATGGTCAGATGATAGATAGATAGATAGATAGATAGATAGATAGATAGATAGATAGATAGATAGATAGATAGATAGATAGATAGATAGATAGATAGATAGATAGACATGGTCAGATGATAGATAGATAGATATGCTCAGATGATAGATATAGATAGATAGATAGATAGATAGATAGATAGATAGATAGATAGATAGATAGATAGATAGATAGATAGATAGATAGACATGGTCAGATGATAGATAGATAGATAGATAGATAGATAGATAGATAGATAGATAGATAGATAGATAGATAGATAGATAGACATGGTCAGATGATAGATAGATAGATATGCTCAGATGATAGATATAGATAGATAGATAGATAGATAGACATGGTCATATGATAGATAGATAGATAGATAGATAGATAGATAGATAGATAGATAGATAGATAGATAGATAGATAGATAGACATGGTCAGATGATAGATAGATAGATAGATAGATAGACATGCTCAGATGATAGATATAGATAGATAGATAGACATGGTCAGATGATAGATAGATAGATAGATAGATAGATAGATAGATAGATAGATAGATAGATAGATAGATAGACATGGTCAGATGATAGATAGATAGATAGATAGATAGATAGATAGATAGATAGATAGATAGATAGATAGATAGATAGATAGATAGATAGATAGACATGGTCAGATGATATAGATAGAGAGATAGATATATAGACATGCTCAGATGATATAGATAGATAGATAGATATGCTCAGATGATAGATATAGATAGATAGATAGATAGATAGATAGATAGATAGATAGATAGATAGATAGATAGATAGATAGATAGATAGATAGATAGATAGATAGATAGATAGACATGGTCAGATGATAGATTTGCTCAGATGATATAGATAGATAGATAGACATGGTCAGATGATAGATAGATAGATAGATAGATAGATAGATAGATAGATAGATAGATAGATAGATAGATAGATAGATAGACATGCTCAGATGATAGATATAGATAGATAGATAGACATGGTCAGATGATAGATAGATAGATAGATAGATAGATAGATAGATAGATAGATAGATAGATAGATAGATAGATAGATAGATAGATAGATAGATAGAGAGATAGATAGATAGATAGATAGATAGATAGATAGATAGATAGACATGGTCAGATGATAGATAGATAGATATGCTCAGATGATAGATATAGATAGATAGATAGATAGATAGATAGATAGACATGGTCAGATAGATAGATAGATAGATAGATAGATAGATAGATAGATAGATAGATAGATAGATAGATAGATAGATAGATAGATAGATAGATAGATAGATAGATAGATAGACATGGTCAGATGATAGATAGATAGATATGCTCAGATGATAGATATAGATAGATAGATAGATAGATAGACATGGTCATATGATAGATAGATAGATAGATAGATAGATAGATAGATAGATAGATAGATAGATAGATAGATAGATAGATATGGTCAGATGATAGATAGATAGATAGATAGATAGACATGGTCAGATGATAGATAGATAGATAGATAGATAGATAGATAGACATGCTCAGATGATAGATATAGATAGATAGATAGACATGGTCAGATGATAGATAGATAGATAGATAGATAGATAGATAGATAGATAGATAGATAGATAGATAGATAGATAGATAGATAGACATGGTCAGATGATAGATAGATAGATAGATAGATAGATAGATAGATAGATAGATAGATAGATAGATAGATAGATAGATAGACATGGTCAGATGATATAGATAGAGAGATAGATATATAGACATGCTCAGATGATATAGATAGATAGATAGATATGCTCAGATGATAGATATAGATAGATAGATAGATAGATAGATAGATAGATAGATAGATAGATAGATAGATAGATAGATAGATAGATAGATAGATAGATAGATAGACATGGTCAGATGATAGATATGCTCAGATGATAGATATAGATAGATAGATAGACATGGTCAGATGATAGATAGATAGATAGATAGATAGATAGATAGATAGATAGATAGATAGATAGATAGATAGATAGACATGCTCAGATGATAGATATAGATAGATAGATAGACATGGTCAGATGATAGATAGATAGATAGATAGATAGATAGATAGATAGATAGATAGATAGATAGATAGATAGATAGATAGATAGATAGATAGATAGATAGACATGGTCAGATGATATAGATAGAGAGATAGATATATAGACATGCTCAGATGATATAGATAGATAGATAGATATGCTCAGATGATAGATATAGATAGATAGATAGACATGGTCAGATAGATAGATAGATAGATAGATAGATAGATAGATAGATAGATAGATAGATAGATAGATAGATAGATAGATAGATAGATAGATAGATAGATAGACATGGTCAGATGATAGATATGCTCAGATGATATAGATAGATAGATAGACATGGTCAGATGATAGATAGATAGATAGATAGATAGATAGATAGATAGATAGATAGATAGATAGATAGATAGATAGATAGATAGATAGACATGCTAGATAGATAGATAGATAGATAGATAGACATGCTCAGATGATAGATAGATAGATAGATAGATAGACATGGTCAGATAGATAGATAGATAGATAGATAGATAGATAGATAGATAGATAGATAGATAGATAGACATGGTCAGATGATAGATAGATAGATATGCTCAGATGATAGATATAGATAGATAGATAGATAGATAGATAGATAGATAGATAGATAGACATGGTCAGATGATAGATAGATAGATAGATAGATAGATAGATAGATAGATAGATAGATAGATAGATAGATAGATAGATAGATAGATAGACATGGTCAGATGATAGATAGATAGATATGCTCAGATGATAGATATAGATAGATAGATAGATAGACATGGTCATATGATAGATAGATAGATAGATAGATAGATAGATAGATAGATAGATAGATAGATAGATAGATAGATAGATAGATAGATAGATAGACATGGTCAGATGATAGATAGATAGATATGCTCAGATGATAGATATAGATAGATAGATAGATAGATAGATAGATAGACATGGTCATATGATAGATAGATAGATAGATAGATAGATAGATAGATAGATAGATAGATAGATAGATAGATAGATAGATAGATAGATAGATAGATAGATAGATAGATAGATAGAGTTGGTCATTGAATCAGTCTCAGCTCCTAATTGGATTCTTTGGAGCAGTTGATCACAGATGTGGTCACCAGCTGCACTTAAAGTCAGAGTGGGTTGAAAATATGAACTGCAAAAACAAATAAGGACTCCATTTACTGTTAAAGTCAATAATTACCCAGTCAACTATATTCATCAGTGTCCTGTGAAGTATGGATAATTTGATAATGGACACTTATACATTGTTTCCTGCATCCAAGAACAGCCTCAAATGCAAAGAATCACTTAAATTTTCACTTATACATGAAAATTATTTCTATCTAGTTTCCTAGAGATCTTTTAAATCAATGTGTTTAAGCTTCTTAGCATCATGGTGGAAAAGTTTGCACAGGAAAGAACCTCTTACATTTTTTTACTCTCACCTTTTACTAAGCATTAGTGTGTCTTGTGTCACAAAATCTCTAATGAAAATCAGCTCAACTTTGATTAATTACCTTTTCACTGTGACACAGTTGTATTTTTCAAAGAGCTCCCCATGAAGTGCTTTACATCAACATTCAAGTCCATTTGCTCACTTCCTTTTAGAGTGAATCTATCTCCATCTGCTGAAACAATCCAACCCTCTCAATACACACACCACATCGCAAGAGCCACCTGCTTTATTTATGAACGTCTGATGTGGTAAGCGGACAATGTGGATCATAGAAAAACCACCAAGTTCGGGTCTAGGTCTCATAGCATTAACATCTGGAGATCCATTTACAGGGTATTCCAAAGCAGCGTGTATGTGTGCTGTGTTTTAGAGGTCTGAACTCAAGAAACAGGTTTCTGGTTACAATTACATGATTTATGTTCAATGTGTATGAAAGAAATTTATTTGACTCATCTCAGTGAAGTATCATGATACAAACATAGAGTCAGATACATGTCACATGGGGTGTGATATGGCTTATTGGTTACTATATTGGAAAAATTAAGAGAGCTATCCAATAAGTCTGTATTTATACAGATTTTATACAGAGAAAAAAAATCCAAAAGGTTTGAGTATGGTTTTGTACGTCAACAAAGTAAAATAAATAAATATATAAATTCAATCTAATGCAATTGTTTCCCCACACCAATATATGACAGCATGTACTTAAAGGGAACCAATTCCACTTTTCACAAGATGTAATATGTCTCTATATGTCTCTATATCTCTATTTGTGTGTGAGCAAAAACAAGACTTTTTTGTGTCTGTCCCTTTAAATGCAAATGAGTTGCTGTTCTGCTTTCCAGAGGAGGGCGGAGCTTTAACAGCTCTTGCTTCAGTTGCTCAACAACAACAAAGCTGGAGAATCTCACGCAGCCAAAATGACGATTATCAGTAACATGTTCAGACTTACATTGTTCAAACCGGAGTCGACACTGATAGAGAGACTCGGGAAGAAGTTTTAGAATGAATTCTGAATGGTTAGTGGATAAATTTATGGAGTTGATTGAACTCATCGACTAGCATGTGCCGTCATGTTAATCTTTTGTGCAAATCCAGCGTTGAATTGACCCTCGTTTGTGAAGCAGTCCGGCGTAAAATGACGACATGGCAACGACACTCTACTGCAACAACTCTTCCTCTTCTCTAAAGCAGCCCAACATGGCCCCGCCCCCTTTGTTGCGTGTTCTCGGGGGCGGGTTTTTTATTTTATTTTGGGGTTTGTGATGTCACAAACCCAGTAAGAAGCTTAATGTTGTCCCTACCAGCTGTTTTTTGTAGTCCTTGAAAAGTGATTTCTGTAAAAGAAATTATCTGCCTTTGCATTGAACTTTGAGTTTCGTAACTTTGCAGAAGTTGTTGCTCTTTGAGCAACATTACAAAATTAATGAAGTTAAAAAAGTGAAATCATAATCAAGGACCTGTTTAAAGGGATAGTTCACCCAAAAATGAAATTCTGTCATCATTTTCTCACCCTTAAGTTGTTCCAAACCTCTATGAATTTTTTAGTTGGAAACCAGTTTTGTTGTACCATTGAATTCCATAGTATGGTTTTCGACATATAAAATATCTTCCTTTGAGTTCAGTAGAACAAGGAAATTTATACAGGTTTGGAACAACTTGTGGGTGAGTAAACAATGATAGAATTTTCATTTTTGGGTGAACTATCCCTTTAAATACATCGGCATTCCATTGGCTATAATATGTTATTGTCATCTAGAAAATAAAAATGCGATATGAATATTTTGAAATATTGGTTAGTTTCATGTGTTCCAATCAATAAACTGAATAAAACTTCCATTTTGTTTGGACACGATCCTGCATTACATTATAAGCATTCAAGAGGAAAGACGTTTACTGCTGTAACTGGAAGGGTCAAACATTGGTTAAATCACAAACAATGAGGTGACATTTCCACAGTATCACTGTAACTGGCAGCGGAATCAATACATTACAATCCGTAATGCTAGAACCAGCATTTCAGCTGTTCTGCTCCCACTAACACATTGATTGATGCCATAATTGAGAGGGTTTTGGAATAATTTTGGGGGTGATTAATAAAGGAACCAATATACAGTATTCATCAATCTAACTGTAGATATGTGAATGTCTGACACAAACTGTGCAAATGAGTATAACTACAAAAGTGATACTTTAAGCTTTTTTCTCACCTGAAATATGAATAGAACACAGGACTAAATGAGAAGGTCATCTATCTCAAAATGTCGCTGGAGGGAGATGTCAGAAGTATTGATTTCCTCACAACAGTGGTCTCATTTTCATCTCATTTATCAGGGAGTGGCTGGATTTGTATATTGTATCTAAAAAAAATGATATCACCTTTCAGAAAGTGGTGAACAATAGCAGCAAATCTGTGCAAAAGACAATTGACTACAACAGACTAGATTCAAATTATGACCGTTTGTAGTTCTGAGTTGTTTCAGTGCTGAGTCTTGTATTTTCACAGCATGAAGTTAATAGCTAACGGATTTATGAATGAACCGCTCGTTTTAAAAAAGTCTCGGTCTACTGATATTTGTTACGACATCCGCTTGTGAATCACTTATCCTGCGTTAACTCTCCATCCATCCATCCATCCATCTTCTACCGCTTATCCGGGGCCGGGTCGTGGGATGCCCAGACTTCCCTCTCCCCAGACACTTCGTCCAGATCTTCCAGGGGGACACCGAGGCGTTCCCAGGCCAGCCGAGAGACATAGGGTGCGTTCACACTTGTAGTTCGGTTGGTTTGGTGTTTGGTCCGGACCAAAAAACAAAAACAAAACATATAGTCCTGGTCCGCTTAGCGTTCACACTGGCATTTTTAATGGCGAACATTAAGTTACCGAACCAAAGGCATAGGGATACGGTCACAACCTGATTGGTCGGCATTTATGACGTATATTTCGCAACGGAGCTCGCTTACCGAACATTCAAAACAATGCTGTGCACTGGATTAAACGTGATCATTTTATGCGTGTACATATGCTTTATTTTTACCAGCTGAGAACTCACGAAGAGCTCATCAAATGTTCAAAACATTCAAAACAGCAGCAGGATTTCCTCCGTTGTGTGCAGAAACAAATATCGATGAGGCACTTCACCTCCTCGTTGCTCCACGTTTGCCCTCGACTCATTTTTGATACACCGATCTTTCCGCGTCGTCAAATCAGCTGACTTGTAGCTTCGCATCTTGTGACATCACGTCCTGTTTTTGGTTCGTTTACATGTCTTTGGTCCGTGTTGCGTTCATATATCAATCGAACCGCACCAGAGTTCGTTTGGAAGCGTTCACATGTGTTCAAACAAACCGCACAAACTGAGCAATTGCACCAGGGTTCGTTTTAATGGAACCAAATATGTGAACACACCCATAGTCTCTCCAGCGTGTCCTAGGTCTTCCCCGGTGGGACACGCCCAGAACACCTCCCTAGGGAGGCATCCAGGAGGCATCCGAAACAGATGCCCGAGCCACCTCAGTTGGCTCCTCACCCTATCTCTAAGGGAGCGCCCTGCCACCTTGCGGAGAAAGCTCATTTCGGCCGCCTGTATCCGGGATCTCATTCTTTTGGTCATGACCCAAAGCTCATGACCATAGGTGAGTGTAGGAACGTAGATTGACCGGTAAATCGAGAGCTTCGTCTTGCAGCTCCTTCTTCACCACGACAGACCGGTACATCGACCGCATCACCGATCCGTCTGTCAATCTCACGCTCCTTCCTTCCCCTCACTCGTGAACAAAAACCCCAAACTTGAGGCACCCCTCCACTTGAGGCAGGAGCTATCCACCAACCTGAAGAGGGCAAGCCACCCTTTTCTGACTGAGAACCATGGTCTCAGACTTGGAGGTGCTGATCCTCATCCCAGCCGCCTCACACTCGGCTGCAAACCGTCCCAATGCACACTGGAGGTCCTGGGCCGAAGGAGCCAACAAGACAACATCATCTACAAAAATCAGAGATGAGCGTTAACTCTAAAATAAATAAATCCACTTCACCAGCTAATTACTCTTCGACAGCGATGCCATAGAAAGAGCTACCGCTAAAATGGAAGTTCAAACCCAAAATTCTAAAGATGGCTGCAGGCTTGTTTATCTCGCAATGACCTTTTTTATTTTTTAATTCCGTGGTGGGTACAAGGTTCCATAGTATGGTGCACAATAAGTACAGGGATGTACATTTAAAACGTAAATATATTGATTTTTAAACATTTATTTCGCTATTGGCACTTTAGACACATTCCTCTCACTAGATTCCAGCATTTAAATTCAACCACTGTTACCCTCTAAAACAGGCCATCTGTGTCTGTACTCTCACACCGCAGCCAGACAGGAACACACTGCTCTCAGTAAACACTCCAAAGTTTTAAATGTGGCACTTTTACAAGGCATCCCCTGGAATGACCTCTAGAGGCTTGCTCAATAAGGAAAAATATCTTTATTGACCCTTAAAAGTGACAGGATAATTCTATAGACATTAGATGATAACATTTGTTCCAAACTAGTAGGTTTGGTAATTGTTTCAGCGTGCAGCAGCATTTATGACATTGTTGTTAATCCTGTCCTGTTTTAAAGTCACCATAACATCGGTACTTATTAAAAATGATTTATCATTTTTAAAAATTCATCATTCCACCTCTTCAGCAACCTCTTCTGTGATGACGCGTTTACTGGTGTGAGGGCGGGGCAATGAGATCCACCAATAGCAAACCACAACCATCCAATCAATTCCTGATGAACAAAATTAAGTCCTACCCCGTATTTTTCCTCACTCGAGAGCCTTTTCCCTTAGATATGCATCACGATGGGGAAGAAAAGACAACTTTCATTTCATTACAACTTTAACCCTGGAGAAAGTTGTGAATCAAATTGTGAACCACAGTTTAAAAAAAAAAAAACGAAACTGTTAGCACTTTGTAGTTTTAGAAAATGATACACTTTACACTATTGTACTTTAATAATACAGTTTGCCAAGTACATTAGAATTAGAATACAAAAACGTTAGGCATAATTTCTTCTGGAAACTATGGTCATTTTGCTCTGCTCATCCATAATAACAGGCAATCATTATGGTGAAAATGACAGGCTGGGAGTGGGTTGCCACCCTAAGATTTTTCATAATGACATACAGTGTTCATGGTTTATGGTCTTCATGGACTTGTTTTTGCCATCACTTCTGTCCTTGTTTTGCCACCGACACCGACCTTACACACAATGTTATGAAAGGTGCTTATCAGAATGCTGATATGTCCACAAATATAAACTTCTCAGTTATTTGTATTTACTATGCAAAATCATGGTAAATAGGGTTGACATTTTAAGATCGCCACCCACTGGCAAACATTAAGCAAAATATATACATATGAATATAAGGTCACTTCCTAATGTAATTATGTCAATAATACAAGATTTGTTGATTAATGGAATAGTTATTTACTTCCTAGAAAAGAAATTTCCTAATATAATAAATACAACGTAATAAAAATATAACATATTTATTCCAAACTTGGAACTTGGACCGGTAATATATGAATTCCACAACAATATTAAGTAGGACAACTGTTTTCAACATTGATAATAATAATAATAAATGTTTCTTGAGCAGCAAATCACCATATTCAAATGATTTCTGAAGGATCATGTGATCATTTTTAAATTCAAGCAGAAAACAGTTCTTTAAATTTGTAATCTTTTGAAATATTGTTTTGACTATATTTGACAAAATATTAGTGAGAAAAGACTTCTCTTCCATTTTTGTTAAAAATTGAAAATAAAAATAATATAAAATAATTTTTTACAATATTATTGTAAAATAAAAATTATTAAAATATATTAAAATGTACAATATATATAAATATATATAAATTGCCAATGTCAACTTTTACAATATGCATTGTAAATGCATCAACAAACATTTTGTAATAAAAAAAAAAAAAAAAAAAAAAATATATATATATATATATATATATTTTTTTTTTTTTTTTTTAAATTACAAAATGTATGTTGATGGATTAAGACAAATGACTACCTTAACATATTGTAAAAGTTGACATTGGCAATTTACTATTCATTAAATTCATTTAGACTATATATGAGCACAAAATGTTCCAGAGATACAGAATGACTCACATAAGACCTGTCATCATTTCTAACAGGGATAATATTCTGTATGGATGAGGAGGTGTTCTGCTTATTGATATAGCTGCATTATATATTGTCCGAGTTATCTTTAATTTCTAATGAAAGTGAACAGATGCTCTGGCGCCAGCTGCTGCTTTGATCAGAGCAGATCTGTGGAAGTCATGTTGACATGCAGCTGTGTGAGTGATTTACACATGGCCAAAACGCGGATTCACATTCACAATCAATCAAAATCAGATTCAGAGTAGAGTTTAATAAAAAGCCCAACATAAATATGTTTTTAATCAGGCACAATGTGCATAACACATGTTAGCAGAGCTGGCCAGAGAAAGAAGTGTTGGTGGTATTGCATGAACCCGATCAAAGACGATCACCTGTGAATGATTAGTGTTTGGAGACTTTATGCTGTTCTTTGGAAATTAAATGTTTTTTTTGTTGTTGTTTTTTAAATCTCTGCAATCATATCACGCTCACCACTAGACTGTCAGGTTCTTCTAAACTTTTCTTTCTTTATGGAGGAAACATGGTTTTGGAAGCTACTGCGATATTCATCTTGCAACATGACATCCAAATTACAAGGTTTGTGGTGTCCGTTAGTTGTTTTTTTCTTTGTATTTTGAACGAATCTGGATTTTCTGAAGAGAAGAGAGCAGTTTGAACGTGTCTGGTTTAGTCCTTTCAGCATTTAGGAAGTGTTAGCGCAACTTTATGCCACAGTGGCAGTGATGGATGCCGAGGAAAGCAAAATGCGGTTTTGCCGGGCCGAGCATCGCCACACCCAGATCGCCACAAGGAGCAATTCGGCAAAGAGCTGCGAGATACCGGCAATTCCGACGGAAAGCACAGAATGGTGTAAGACGCTATCATTTACAGTAAACCAATCTGCATGAAGATTAACGTGGATGCATGATCACTGCAAACATTTGAGGTCACAATGTGCGCTGTGGACGGCCACACAGCTAGAAATGCAGTAATGGTGAGGTCATGTGGTAAACGGTTGCCACTTCTGTCAGGATTGTCCATTAAATGGGAAATGCATCTAGTATTTTCAGTATCTGAGAGCCTGTCATTACTTGCAAAGTTCACAAG
Organism: Opsariichthys bidens; assembly: GCA_037194245.1. NCBI lineage: Eukaryota > Metazoa > Chordata > Actinopteri > Cypriniformes > Xenocyprididae > Opsariichthys > Opsariichthys bidens. The sequence goes on from CM074289.1 coordinate 5,449,720, forward strand.
GGTTGCAGATTTTCTGAAAATTACATGCTTGCGTGGTTTAGCATCATTGCATATTCACAACCCTCTGTGGTGCACCAACAAATGAAACGAGGACCTTAAAGAACAAAGGGCGAGCGAATACCTAGGTTTGCGGTTGCGCTGTGAATTCAGCACAGACGAGACACGGTTTGGCCAAAATCAGCCTGTTTTGGTACTTTCTGACCATGGCCAAAGTGCGGCTTTGTGCTGTCTATGGGTTAGGTTGCCCAGTTATTTCTATGACCTTGCATTTAGTCATGCTGAGAGATTCACAGGAGTCTAAAAATACAAGTGGTGCTCACTGCAGAGCCAAATGATGTCCAGCTCCATCTCCGTGCACCTAATGGCTGACCTAATTGGGTAATGGGTAGGGTTAGGGTGTTTCAAGCTTCACCCATAACATCCATAGAGGGGGTGTTGGATGTGAAGCTCCACCTACTACAGTGTATAATCTTGTATATACTTAAACAAGCTAAACAATACAACCAGTGCAGTGAGACAAAAAGGAAAAAGCCTTAATATCTTATGCAGTGTTGGCACACATTTTGTTGGTGCAACATTTTATCTTATGCGGTGTTGGCACAAAAAAGCCACACATCTTGACAGACAGGTAGATAGATGGATGGACAAACAGCTAGATAAATGGACAGAGGCAAACAGATGGATACACGGACAGAAAGACAGGTGGATACACGGACAGACCAGTAGATAGATGGATAAATGGAGGGACAGACAAGTAGATAGACAGACAGACGGACAGTCAGACAGAAAGATAGACAGACGGACAGACAAACAGACAGGAAGATAGACAGAGACAGACAAACATGTAGACAGACGGACAGACAGACAGAAAGATAGACAGACGGACAGACAAACAGACAGGAAGATAGACAGAGACAGACAAACATGTAGACAGACGGACAGACAGACAGAAAGATAGACAGACGGAGAGACAAACAGACACGTAGATAGACGGACAGAGACAGGCAGATGGATACACAGACAGACAGACAGGTGGATACATGGACAGACCGGTAGATAGATGGACGGACAGACAGAAAGATAGACAGGTAGATAGACGGACAGACTGGAAGATAGATGAATGGACAGGTAGATAGACAGACAGAGACAGACAGACAGGTAGATAAACAGACAGACATGTAGACAGACGGACAAACAGACAGAAAGAAAGACAGACGGACAGAAAGACAGACAGGAAGATAGACGGATGGACAGGTAGATAGACAGACAGAGACAGACATGTAGACAGACGGACAGACAGACATAAAGAAAGACAGACAGGTAGATAGACGGACAGACTGGAAGATAGACGGATGGACAGGTAGATAGACAGACAGAGACAGACAGACAGGTAGATAAACAGACAGACAGACAGACGGACAAACAGACAGAAAGAAAGACAGACGGACAGAAAGACAGACAGGAAGATAGACAGATGGACAGGTAGATAGACAGACAGAGACAGACATGTAGACAGACGGACAGACAGACATAAAGAAAGACAGACGGACAGAAAGACAGACAGGAAGATAGACAGATGGACAGGTAGATAGACAGACAGAGACAGACATGTAGACAGACGGACAGACAGACATAAAGAAAGACAGACGGACAGAAAGACAGACAGGAAGATAGACAGATGGACAGGTAGATAGACAGACAGAGACAGACATGTAGACAGACGGACAGACAGACATAAAGAAAGACAGACGGACAGAAAGACAGACAGGAAGATAGACGGATGGACAGGTAGATAGACAGACTGAGACAGACAGGTAGGCAGATCAGACAGACAGACAGAACGATGGATGGACAGACCGAGAGACAGACAGATGTATTTTTTTTTAAATCTAATTTCACAGTTAAAATGTCTACAAAAACCTTGAAAACCAGAAAATTAGATTCATTACTTAAAATACTCATAAGCAACAGGTGTTTTTTTCAGTGATTAAGCACATAATTTTGGCTGACCCAGATGTAGGTTACATGAAGATTATAATATTTCTTGAGCACCTGTTCTTCATCCTATAGCCGTGCAGGAGTTCCTTGTGGTGTGAGGGAATATTGCCGTAAAATCTTTCTCTACATTTTTCAGCTCCCAGTCATTTTTTGATCGTGAGATGGATGGTAACGGGCAGACAGGAGTTGTTGTGAATAACACAGGCCGGTCGGGGGGTGTTTCTGGTCTGCCGCTGGAGTTCGTGGCGGGGTCTAGGGCTGAGGTTTGTGCTGGGAGAGCAGCTGGCGGACGGGCTGCTTGCCGAGGAGCCATTCGCATTTCCGTATTTTTAACCTTGCCTCATTCTGTGGCGAGTGCCATCGGTCATATCCTGAGGCTGCTGTGCACTGCACAAATGAGCTCAACCGCTGCTGCTAGGGGCGGAAAATCTTTCAAAGAAGGGTAGATTAGTTAAAGAAAACTGGAATATGTGGTTTTTAGTCTAGCTTGAGCTAAAGAAGTGAAAGGTCAGATTAGTTAAAGAACAGAATTAATGACTCATTCTGAAAATCCCCAAAAGGAAATTTTTATTTTCGATAGTCAAGAGACTTAAAGGTGCAATATGTAAATTTTAGGAGGATCTATTGACAGAAATGCAATATAATATACATAACTATGTTTTGAGTGCTGCATAAAAACCTTGCATAATGAGCCGTTATGTATTTATTTCCTTAGAATGAGCCATTTCTATCTTCATACACTGCAGGTCCCCCCTCCATGTCAAGTTGTCATTTCGCGCCGGCATGCTTCTACGGTAACCTAAACGGACAAACCGCTCTACGGTCTTATTATCTTCCGTCTCAGACAATGAAATCTTTGTGTCGGCCACCGTAGGTTCTCTAAAAGTGCTTCGAAAGGGAGGGATGAGCATGGAGCCGAGTCGTTGGTTGCAATTCGCAACCTCACCGCAAGATGCTGCAAAAATGTATCCACTGCACCTTTAATTAAGATCTCAGTTTAATGAAGATCATTTATTTATTTTTTTCAACATATAAACAGGTTGCATATTTTTCCATGTTCTGTGCTGAGAACCCTTAACCTTATTTGGTGTTCCCCGGTCAAAAATGCCTTTTAAATTACATGTAAATCTCTCATTGTGCTATATTATCACCAAATATTGGATTCAATGTTTTTGCCAAATTGTTTTCTTTTCCAATTAGCATATTGAAAAAGTTCAGTCAAGCTTATTCACCTCAAAAAATAAATAAAAAAAGTACAAAAGCTCAGATCAATGAGGCCTCCGATCGATCACTTCAAAAAGAATGACAAAACCTGTGCTAATTAGAAGAAGACAAGTTAATAAAAAGATTGATCACAATATTTAACAATAACATATAGTTTAACAAACGATTTATAAGCTATTTTTTTATATGCCGGTCATTTTTGAAATCAAAAGTGCAGTAAGTTCAAAGAAACTTGGGGAAGTTGTTATACCTGATGTGAGCACAGTTTTAGTCCAATATGATAACATTAACTAGCATTATTACACTGCTCTGTGGAATACTTGATTCTGATTGGTCAATCGCACCATCCAGCGGTATGTTATTCCACAATAACAACCGCCGAAAACTGATAACACAGGCTCTTCCGGGTAACTGTGGTTTTCAGCGCTATACGCTTGCTAGGAATGGTTTTCAGAATGACCGGAACACAGCCAGAGGGATAAGTATCAACTTTGATGAAGATTTCTTCCCTAAAATGACCAAGAAGAAGAAAAAAAAAGTCACAAAAATTAGGCAATTTTTTAAAAGTGAATGTGAATATAGCAGGTCATATAGTTTCATCTTGGAAGAATATGAAAACATATTTTGGGATCATATTAAAATCTCTCACTTTTGATTGAATTTTTGCCAATCTGTATTCAGTTTGTAGAAGAAATCGCAGTGCTATCTCTCAACTTTAGATGATAAATGAGAAGATAGAAAGTCTAAATGTACTCTCCATGTAATCTTACTGCAGGTTAGATGAATCTTTTGAGGAATTAAACAGATCTTGTTAGTAAATTTCCTTCCTATCTTTCAATAAAACCACATCTTCATGCAAATCTCAAATTTTTACTATCAGTTAATTGTTTTTTTTTTTCAATGAATGCATTGTGAAAGCAACACAATATACAGATTATACATTACAGAGAATCCTGTTTTAAACACTAATTCTTGATGATCAAATAAATCCATTAAGTGGGTGTTTTCCCCACTGTGGGATGCCCCATATGATTCATCCGTGTGCAAATGGGTCATAACGGCGCCTGTGATCACCCGACACAAATCAAGCTCCCGTCCACCGGCGCTCTGATCCAGTTTGATGTTACGATGTGCGTGTATATGAGGTCCTAACTGAGAGTATTTACACTTACGGTCTCTGTGGCATAGGCAGGGCCCCGGGGATACATCGGTAAACCGCCGGGCACCTCTAAATCACCGGAGTTCGGAGAAACAGGGTCCAGTGCCTTCGTCAGCAATCAACAATGTTTATTGTTCAAGGAGTGAGCGAATGCTCTGCGGGATCCTGGAGCAAACAAATACGCCACAGGGTATAAACACTGGCAGCCCCCCTCACCCTCCACACAGGAAGCAGCTCTCCCTCTGCTGATGGGACAGCTGAAAACACACATGCCACGCTACGTCAACACTCACAGCCACATATACAGACATGTGTCAAATTCAGGATATCCGAAGTGGTGGTGGCTTCATTTCCTCAACATGCACATTTGTCAGTCATACATAAATGAAATAAACAGGTAAGATGTCTTTAGGGACCTGAGATATGTGTCATTTACTATCCTCCTCCTCATTCATTTTTTTGTGCATACTTCTTAGTATTCAATTCATTATAGACAATATAACAATACTAAAATTATAAAAGAATGCCTGTTTTACCATTCATTTATTAAAAAAAAAAAAAAAATTGTATAGGGTCGCTAACAACCCGAGGTGTGTAATAGTGTAAGGGGCCGTTCACGTACCGCATCTTTTGCATATTCGTTATTTCCAATGTAGGCGGCGGCAAGCGCGCTCAAAATGGAAGCGACGCAGCAACTCGCATGCGGTGCGGCACGTTCATTTTTTCCATGCACGCCTGCGCCGTGGCGACATGAAAACATCTCAACTTTTCAGAATGCCGCAAGCGCACTGCAGGACATGTGACAAGAACCATCGAATCAGCATCACCCTTTCTCTTAATGTAACTGTAGCCTAATTACCTCAGACAAACGCAAAGCTTTTGTGCAGGAAAGATAGTTTCACGGCAGAAGCTCTGTTTGGTGATGCTTGGGCCAATTTTTTCTTAAAAGGTTATCAAACTGGACCTTGTCAACTTAACAATAAGTTTGTGAAATTTTCCGTGGTTTTTACGTATTTGAAGGATGGGGTGCACCCAAACACTATGGGACTCTTTTTTTTTCACCTTCATTACACAAGGTGAAAATGTCTGATACACAATGGCGAAGTGACAGTTCACTCATAGTTACTGCAGGCAGAAAACAAAAGAATAGGAAAACAAAAAGGCTCAGTGATTTACTGCAGTGCAAAAGTACTGAACACAATCAAATATGAGTGTCACTCACTTGATGGTGGATCTGGTGAAGAAGCTGTCAGCGATCAAAATATTGATTTTGAAGATGTTTAAAATGATAGTTTTGAGAATATGTTTGAGATCACGAATATGAGCCAGATGCTGGAAATGACCTATGACGAGGACAGTGATATAAAACTCTGCTCAATACCTTGAATGCAAAGCAAGTCACCTTGGATAAAATTATATGAAAAATGCATTAATGTAAATTCAAGTGATCTTGATAATGTAATATTAATGGTGGGGCAACTCTATACCAACTCATCTGAGATCAGAGCAATAGCAAACCACAACCATCCTTCATATTTTCATGCTCAAGAAGCCATTTCACTCAGATATATGTCACATTAGGGAAGAAAAGTCTATTGCAACTTCCATCTCTTTCTTTATTCAAGTAACGTTAGATTTGAGCTGTACTTGTATGCCTATGACTAAAAAGATTGTCACCAAGACTGCCGCAGACTGAAGAATTGCTTAGTAATTTTGGTTGTACTAAAGTAGATGCCAAACACTGCACAATTCAAGGATAGTTCAATGGGAAATAAAATCTCTTCCCCAGCAATGAAATGAAAACTTTAGCATAATATTCCTGCTGTTATCCAATGAAAGTGGCAATCAAACTCAATAAAAGAAAAAGATGCATCATAAAAGAGGCTTTTGTGCCTTAAACCAAGTTTCTTGAAGTCATATATTGCCATTAACAATACTTAGGCTACTGTCAGGACAGCATTAGTTGCGTTTACATGAAGCATTGTAATCGATTTAAAAGTCCAATCCAAATGAAAATGCTCCATATAAACACCTCAATCGGAATAAAAATGTCCAAACCGAATGAAATTGTAATAGGTTTGAGAGGGGTGGGATAAACCGAACAAAATAAAATTCTGCCATAAAAAAGCGTTCGTTTCGGCTACGTCATCACGTCAAGAGGTCGGGGGTGGTCAGAATGCAAAATGAGGCGGCAAAATCAAACTGGAGCAAAACTAAAACAACACATTTATTAAATATACTGAAGGAACTCTTTACTTCGGACTTTCATTCACACACTTCTGCTTTTCGAAGGAGGGAGGGGTAGTATCGAGATATTGCTTAGAGATGCACTGCCACCAAAAAGATTTGCTTCCTGCACCCATCTTTCCTCATACCTTCCAGCAGTAATATGCAACAAATTCACTGCGTTGCTTGTTTAAGCTAGTATGGGTAACTGCAGCTTGGAGTAATGGGCGTGCCGAGCGGTTTCTCATTGGTGAACGGACCATTGGTGCTGGCCAATTAGCGGTAACCACACATTTACGTAAATTCCTGACGGCTGTAAGACGTGGTGTGTGATTCGTCATAGACAGTTATACATTTATCTATGTGATTAATGCTTAATTATCATAGACCAGTCCCTCCAGAAAAACGCGGGATTTTTTGTGATTGTTGCGGGCAAAAATCCTTGATTATGCGGCACGTTTTCTTAAAAAATGCGGGAAACTTGCAAAAACTGCGGTTTTTGATGCAAAAGAGGAAAAAAAGGTGATTCCCCCCCAACACCCTGTTCTCACTAGATACTACCTTCATGTAAAGAGGCAGGCTTACTAAATCACAGAATATTGAAGTTCTCATTCTGTTTTATTTCAGACCTTAATCAACACATGGCTCAAAATTACAAAACATTGAGTCAAATAAGTTCTGTCGCTTTACAAAAGGAATATTCAACAACTTCTGTAAAAATGAATAAATAAAATATAAAAAAATAAAAAGTGTGCTTCCTGTTTAACAGAGGTAGCTGTACAAAACAGACGTCTTCTGTTAAATGAAGTGCTTCCAATCTCTTACTGCAGCGTAAATTCTTTTACATGCTACTAATATACTTGAAACTGTAAGGTTTTGGTACTGTTCTGTAACAAAAAAAGTGCAATCTTACAAGTTGCATCAACTTCTGAATGAAACTACAACAGACCGGGAAACTGCTTCACGCAGTCTTTTGCGCTTATTTTTGTTGGCAAATGAGAATGATCTGCGTGCTTCATCATGGTTTCACCGCGGGGTTTGCAGATGATGTTCACGTCGCGTCATTACGTCACTTCATGAGGTTCCCATGGCAACAGGGGGAAAATAATGGCGCTTTACTTGTGTGAAGTAAACGCAACATTTTTCAACTTTCTGCTAAGATGTATGTGACTTTTTTGCAACGAAAATACAGGGATTATGAAATCATGCTAGCCCCGCATATTTTCTTGCTGAAATCGGCAATTTATGCGGCGAAAGTGCGGCATATTTGAAAAAATGCTTTGACTTTGGCTGATTATGCATGAAATCAAGCGATCGCATAATCGCGTTTTTCTGGAGGGACTGATAGACGTGTATATTACGATAGCTAAAATACGATCGTTTTGTGTGCGTGCGAGAGTGTGTTTTTGTGATTTATGAGGAAACAATGTTTTATCAAAAATGTAAAAATGCAGAATGTTTTCTGCGACGGGTAGGTTTAGGAGAAGGGCTAGTGTACAATGTACAGTTTGTACAGTATAAGAACCATTACGCCTATGGAATGTCCTCGCTTTGATAGCAAAACAAACCAGCGTGTGTACAAGACCTAAACTCGCAGTGATGACGTGCATTAAAATTACTTCAGAAAGTCATTTTTAAAAATTCGAATGTTATATTCTTAAGATCATTGACGCTGTTTTTACATTAAAAGAATGGTCGTATAGTATTATGTTGGATGTATTGCTTTCTGTAGGCCATTGGCGATTTAAGAGTACGGCTCGCCTTTATGCGGAACAGGCAGCTTTCGCGAACGATGAGAAACCGTTCGGCACGCCCATTACTCCAAGCTTCGGTTACCCCATCTCCGTTTAACACTTTACATACAAACAGCACGCTTAATAATGGAACTCCATGTTGACAGGAATAAAAGGCGGCAAACAGGACAAGCTAATGTGTGCATGTCACAAAGTCATTCCGATTGAAAGGGTCGGCGCATGTCTACACCATATCGGATTAGATAACGTGCACCGAATCTTTCAGTCGGAATGATTTTAACCGGAATGACAAAAAAAGTGTGGCTGGTGTTTTAGCACACTCGGTCATGACTGTATATTAGAATAAACATCTATAGCCACTCTGCCATATTCATCCAAGAGATGCCATAAAGCCCCTGTGAGACTGTAATGGGTTTTTTCTGTAAAAGTCTGGCATTGATTCAGGCTGTTGCTCTGCAAAAGAGTTGCATGTTAAATTCAGAACATTGTCTGAATTAATCAGAGATGATTTATGAATGTTTCTTTAATAAAAGCATGTTTCAGAAGCCCTGCCCTCTCATCTCCTCTCTGAGGCCCAACGTGGCGCCGGCCGCCATGAGCTCCAGATGTGTTTCTTTTCTCCGCACTGTACCCCCATGACCACACGTCTGGATGGACTCCAGGTGCCAACAAAAGGACTGCCGGCGTTCCACCACGCCTCTACATCTGAAAAGATACACGTGTGCGGTTTCCTCAGCAAGATTGATCAGCCTTACCCATAAAAGTGAACACACACATACAACTCTCCATGGGGTTTTTTCAGCTCTGATGTGTGTGATTCATAATCGGTGGTGGGGATAGATCATTATGCATTAGATCATTAGAGCATTATGTAATCAGATTACTTTTTGATGTAATGTATTACTTTATAAAGTTACTAGTGCTGTGAAAATTAACACATTAACACAATTTCAGTTTAATGCGTTGAAAATATTTAACGTAATTAATGCATTCATTTTTCCGTCATACTTAAGCTAGCGCAGTAATTCTTAAAGTGTGGTCCGCGAAAAGATGACCTAAACCACTCGTCTCATTAATATTCACGTTAAGTTTTAGATGGAAATCTAAAAATATAAAATCCACAGATCTGTTAGTTTTGTAATGAATCTAGTTTTTGTTTTATGTGTAAAATCCTTTCATTTCAGTGATATTGGTCATTAAGGGGAACATTTTTTCAACATTTTGTTGTTACCATAGTTACAACCATGGACTTCCTATACCCACAACCTCAGTTTTAAACTAATGGCTCTTTGGAATGACATTCAGTGGTAATTAAATGCAGTTTTTTTGTTTTTTTTTTCACATGTGCAGTTTGTTGTTCATATTAAGCTGCAGCTCATTTCACATTTACTTTTTCAAATGAAATGAAATCCATATAATAATTTCTGATCATATCATTGCATTTGTGTTTGAATAATTAGTTTTTGACTTGAAACAGTTGCATATTAAACTTAAATTTAGTTTATCCTTCCTATTTTGTTGTTTTTGAGGGTTGTGTTAGAGTGGGATTCTGTTAGGTGGTCCTCAGAAAAAAAATTGGAAGATAAAGTGGTCCTTGGGCTGAAAAAGTTTGAGAAACACTGAGCTAGCGTAACATTATATGATCATTGCACTACCTATTAATGTATATACTGTTCTTTATGTTGTTTCTTCATTAATTATTACAATATAAAATATATTAAAGACACTCATGTTAAGTGTGATAAATCATGATTAATTACAGAAAAATGTGATTAATTTATTAATCAATTGACAGCACTAAAAGTTACAAATTAATATTTGAGTTACTTTTTTTTTTTAAGTAATGCACATTAGAGTTTTTTAAACTACTGAATTAAAATTCTCTCCTCCATAATGTAGTCACTTTTCTGTGTGTAAAAAGTACAAAAATAAAAAATGAGTCTATATGGCTTTGAAAAGATGTCGTAACGCATTACATTTAAAAGTAACTTTCCCCAACACTGTTCATAATATGTGCATGAAAGTATCTGAAAAAGTATCTTTATATCTTGCCAAAAATGTATTTTGTCAGAGTACACGGCTACTTTTGAATTGATGCCAATAGAGAAAGATGCTTTTTGGTCCAGATGGTGCAGTTACAACATACACCAGCAGGGCCTAGCTGGCCTGTTTTTCAAATGTTTAAACAACCAAACAACAAAATAAGGTGTAAATTTAGCAAATTATGCAACTGTGGCCGCACTAAGAGAAACAATGGGTGGGTTTATGATGTTCTTTTATTAAACCAGGGATTGTGTAATTTTGCCCAATGCCACATCGGGCCTCGTGTGCTGGTGAGTGTGGGTGAATCTCATGAAAGCCAAAAACAAGTCGAGGTCATATGTCAAACGAATGAAAAGACAAAAAAATAAAAATAAAAATTAAATTTTTGCAGAAAAAAGCCCGTTTTTAGGAACATTAAACAATTTGCACCGTAATTTTAGTTGCACGACAATTTAGCACATTTTAATTCCCAAATTAACATTATGATTAAGCAAAAGCATAAAAAAAAGTATTATTGAAATAAATTGCAATATAAAATAAATAATTAATAAATAAAATATTATTCATATAATATAAACTTTTACATGTAAATTAAGTATTTATGGTAGCACTTTATTTTTATAAATGTTATAAAACATTTCTATTTATAAAAATATTTTTTGATGTATTAAATTAAAAAAAACCTTTTAATGCATAATGCATTATTCATAATAGCAAATATATATATATATATATATATATATATATATATATATATATATATATATATATATACACATATACATATACATATATATTTATATTCATGAAATTTGCTGTCAGTAAAATTTTTTTTATTAATAATAAGAAATATTTCGTGAGCAAATCAGCATATTGGACTGATTTCTGAAGGATCATGTGACACTGAAAACTAGAATAGTGATGCTGAAAATTCAGCTTTGATCACTGTAAGGTAATGTAAAAAAATACATTTTAAAATATAGATAAAGATATAGAAAACAGCTATTTTAAATGGTAAATGTCCACAATATTACTGTTTTTATTGTATTTTTGACCAAATAAATGCAACTTTGGCTAGCACGACTTCATTCAAAAATATTTTTTAAAATCTTACCAACCCCAAAGTTTTCAACGCTATGGTGTAAACTGGGTAAATTGTGACCTGGACATGGTTTGGGGAGTCCGTTTTACACAGAAGGGCAGTGGATGTAGAGTAAGTTTTTCTTGTGCTACTAAATAGGCACCTTTACTTCTGTATTAACATAACCAAACATCACAACCACAACTACGACCTGTCCTGTGTTTAATTTCCGCTGGCATTTCACACATTTTCTGATGCTTTGATACCGCGACAGAAAGCCCAACTGTACATGGATGATAAATGAAGTGTTGTTGCATCATTCGGGGGTTTGCGAAAATGCTCCCTGGTGATTTAAAAACAGAAACAGTGGTAGATCTTTTCTGCAGCCAACATGCAACACAGGCCGTCTTTAATGGAACCCAGATGGCCATTAGGCCTAATAACTCTGCGGTCGTCCCCGCTGGGGCTCACAGGAAAAGGAGTGGGGAGCTCTCGGTCAGAACGTCCCTGGGCCGGACGCTGGCGGGCCTGTGGGTAGAGGAAGTGGGCGGGAGGAAAGGCCACATGTGTGTGTGGGCGAGTGTGGGCCGCTACTGCAGCCAGTCTTCAGGACCGTCCATGTGAGGAGGACAAACACACACTCATCCCTTCACACACGACACTGAGGGAATGGAAGAGAGGAGGTCAACGTGTGGGCGCTTTTTAAAACCGGAACGGTTGGCCATGCACAATTTCTGAGGTCAGAAAGCCAAAGAAAATATTTAAACAGCAAGCGAGTCTTCAAGAATCAAGAACTTTTCTCTTTCACAAGTGCAATGTGACAGGACATGCTAGTTTATTTTGCTTTTTGAACATGCGTTGTACTTTACTAAGAGTAAATACACTATAAAAATGATTTAACTTCAAAACACAGGCTATTCCCCTCACCTCTTGGTAATTACTTGGAAATACGACGCTAAAATAACTTGAAAACATACGAACCCAAACCTCAAACCACCAACGTCTTTGCTTGTCCAAACCAAGTACGTTTTTCCAAAAGTCCAGCACCTGCTGAAATAATAACAGTGCTGACTGAATGATTACCATATTCATATTCCATGATGTGCTGCAGTGGTGACGGATTTTTGCAGGACAACCCAGAAGTTGGCATCACCCTGGTTCCCGCGACAAAACCCCGATTTTCAAGCCGTTTTTCATTGGCTTTTGGGATATTGCAAAAACAATCTCTGTGACCAACAAAAGTTTATGATTCTTACACGTTTTGTTCATAATGACAATCTCTTTACAAATTAACCCAACTTTTATGAATTTTAAAGCGTAATTCAATGGCCAAAAGTAAGAAAATAAACAACAAACTACACCTCTGTCGCGGGACTGCAACATCACCACCTTTATGCTTCCGTCAACTCTTTTAGTCTTTATTAAAAACCATTTTCCCTGAAGGTTTGAGTTCAAATAGATTGCAAGAGCGCGATTATAAACACAATTAGGCTGTAAAAGCGACTAGTGAGTAGATGAGTTTACCTGTACGGTGAGATGGCGTTTAATGTCTAAGAACAACCTCTGTGGTCCCATTTAGCCACTTGTTAGCAACCAATTTTTTCAAGACAAGTAAAAGCTTTTAAAAAATTACAAGCAGGTACGACTGTATTTTATGTCACAGAATAAATTGTGAAGAAACCTTGAGCTGGTTTTAACCACAATCCTTATTTCAGACGTTTAAACAAAAAACCACTGACTTTAGGACGATGGAACTGAAATAGCTAAAATGCTAACTCATTTCCAGGTTTTTGAGCCTAGAAAAATACATAATTCCAGCAACGCTCTATTGACAGGGCACTTGAAAGAATTACCATGGTACATGTCCCATAAACCTAACCAAAATGTTGTTTTAATAATATCACGGCTAAAATAGTAACGTTAGGCCTATTTATTTATATAACCACAAGTTATATAGACTAGCTTTATGGTGTGTTTTATAGTGTTTTTGGAGTTAAACAGATCAAGTGCCCATTCTCTGTAGAAAAAAAAAAAAAAAAAGAAACGAGAAAGTCATACTGATTGACCCTTCACAAAGACCCGCCCCTTTTGTTACTATTGCTATGTCCAACAAGTCATGCGCTCTCATGCCACACATCATGTTCTCATGCAGTGAAAAATACATCCCGGAGCAAAGAGGACACTGATGATGTTATGACGAAATATGGTGTTTCATATTTAATATATCACACTTTTTTAAAGAAGTTTGAACAATGAATAGCATATAGTGTCTCTTTAATGTGTGGTGACAGATCGCTGTAGCTCCTCGTGAACCGATCATCTCTTCATACTAGTTCATTTCTAGCATCAAATAAACATGAATGAACATCAGAAGGAATGTTGTTTCAAGCGTGGAAAGACATGAGTACACACAATTTTTCAAGTTCACCAACGTTAATCTACAAACTCCCCATAGACATATACACTAGACGTCGCCTGGCTATGGAATTTCGTTGGAACGAATGCGTCAATAGCGCCGCCATCTTGGAACAGGGGACTCCTCCTCTTTAATGCATCAGCGTCAATGTAGGCAAAGGTCTAACAGAAATAAAATCACCATAAATCGTCATGAATGCGATTTTCTAGGGTTTTTTTTTTTTTTTTTTGGTTCGTTCCAACGGTCAGACATGTATTTATCATTGAGTCCAGAGAAATTTAAGGTTTTGATTATTAAGATTATCTACTTTTTTAAAAATATAATGCATAGTGCTAGTAGCCCTAAGTTTATTAGTCACATTCTTCCACTTGAGTAAACTTCGAATGAACTATCGGTACTTACCTTAGTCTACTGCATGTACGATTGCTACAATGTTCAAATTGTATTGGTTTATTAAATATGATACACAAAGCAATTTGCAGGTGGAAGCAAATCACAAATTTGAGAGGAACGTTTATCATTGACGTCTCTGTTTATCACTTGGGAATCTACAAACCAATTCAGAGTATTTTATTTAATGCCATGTCAGCAATCAAAGATATTTTCATGGCAAAAATTAAATTACAAAAACACAAATATCATATAAATACAATAAAAACAAAACAAATAAACAGCAAGTCATGTTATACAATTTTTTTTAATTAACATGATAAAAAAAAATCAAAAACCTTTTCAGGCATAATCTCATTAAATATGTGAAGTAACTTCATAAAAGAGCATCTGCTCGTGTTCAGTCCAGGACAATCTAATAAAATATGTTTGACAGAAAAGGGAATCTTACGAAACATACATAAAGTCGAGTCTTTAAGTAAAAAAGCATGGGTCAATTTTTAATGTCCTAATTAAGAGCTTCGGAATCTACAAACAAAACAAATCCACAAGTCCAGAGTATTTAATGTCTTCCAGGGACACGGAGCAGAGTAAAGCTGGCTGAAAGGGTTTGTTCCCGGTTTTTTGTTGTTGTAAACAGTTTCTGTTTTTCCCCATCACGTCGTATCTCATCAGATACAATCGGAGTAAACAGCCAGAACTAGTGTGTTTGGTTAAACTTGTTAATTTGTTTTAACTTAAGACTCATCTCCGTTAGCCCAGAATGCTAGCTGGAAATAGACTGAGACTGAACTCGGACACACAGCGCCAGTTGGAGAAACTACTGAATAGAGACCAAATCAACTGTCCACATTTCCAACATCTTACGATCACATTACATTGATATAAATACATTCTGTTCATTGTCGGTTTTCCTCACTGTCATAAACTAATGGGTAACTAGCATGGATTAGCTGCGGGACTGAAACAAACCAACGTAACCAGAAATATAATTTCGTAACATTCAACATCATCAAACACGTTCTCACTTGTGAAATGTAATCCCTTGCTGTCTGGTTTTAAGATTTCTTTCGTTTGAACACCCATTCGCAGCACAAAAGTCTGGTATCGTCCATAAATTCAAAAGTACAGGCGGTTACTGAGCCACTTCCTATGACAAGACCCCTGTTCCAAGATGGCGGCGCTTTTGACGCATGCTGAGAACCCCCAGGCGACGTCTAGTGTATATGTCTATGCAAACTCCCCTGACTGCTTTGTCGGACAAAATGGCGGATTCGGGGTTATGATTGGTCGGATCGCCTGTCAATCAAACTGTTCGCGACGGGTCATTTAACAGAATGTCAATTCTACAGAAAGTTTATTTTATTTAAGTGGTGTTGTTAGGCACCATATCTATGCACAAGTATTTATCGCTTTTAAAAAACGGCAGCAAAAAATACTTATGCTTTATGAACACTTAGGGCTCTAATAATCACAATAAACAATTCTTCCGCGAAGTAGCTGTCTGATGACGGTAGACCGCGCTTTGGCGGATTAATATGGAACTCGATGTGATTTGGTTTGTCCATCCGGAACTATTTACATTTTTCCGAAAACTATAAAATTATTAAAACGAAATATTTGTAGAAATGGCACCTGTCACCGTGTTGTACATGTGTACATAATATTTATACCTACTTTTAACTGCTGGGCAGATGTTCATTACAACTGGGACTCATCTGCTCCTGTAAGTTAGATGGTTTTCCCACACACTCAGGTCCAATCCATCACTCTGGCAGTGCATCCTGGTGAACAGATTTCACGGTCTGCTACAGCACTCATCTGTTGTGATGAGCTACTGACCGTCATGGCTGAGCTGAGGCTCTTCCCTGAAGGTGTAGAAGGCAACACGTCCCATTAACCAACTTTCGAGGTGTTGTAGAGACAGTGCTGCCCCTGCTGGCGGCTTAATGCTCTGCCAGGATATCTGTACATGCATCGTGATGATTTCTGTTGCACTACTTTTAATACACTAAACAAGCAAAAGCATGCTATATTTCATATTTAGCATTTGACCTTATTATTTACTAGAAACAAATTGAAAGTGACTGATAATACGTGACTCGAAATGATGATGAAACAAGTCAAATAAGAGGGATAGTTCACCCAAAAATGAAAGATTTGTCATCATTGCTTAAACCCTGTAAGAATTTCTTTCTTCTGCTGAACACAACATGCATACAGTTTTGGAACAACTTGAGAGTGAGTAAATAATGAAAAATAAAATCTCTTTAACAATAAAGATTTCGTGACAAGAGTTTTCATGACAAATAAGCACATTACAGTCATTTGTTAGGACATTTTCCTTTTTTTAAATTATATATATATATATATATATATATATATATATATATATATAATTTCCATTATTCTCAGGAATTATTATCATTAGGTTACAAATTTGATTTGAAACTGTAATATAGTAAATGATTATTGTAATATGATTTTCTTTAGTTTAAATCAGCATAAAGACATGCCTATATATATATATATATATATATATATATATATACTGTATATATAATATAATATATAATTACACACAGACACACACATATAAATAATATACACACATATAAATATGTAGTATATATATATATATATATATATATATATATATAATATAATATAATTACACACAGACACACACATATAAATAATATACACACATATAAATATGTAGTATATATATATATATATATATATATATATATATATATATATATATATATATATATATATAGTGTGTTAAAAATGAAATATAAATAATAGAACTTTTATTTCAGATTACAGAAATGAGACTGACATTTCGGTGCTTGTCATGAAAATAATGTAATAATCTAATACAATGAAAATTTTTCTCTTGCAATAAATAGTCTGTTAGGGTTAGTAAAAACTAAAAATCCAAACTTCTTTGAATCTCCAGTGTTTGACTTTATTGGATCATGACAGGGCTGGTGACATCAAACTAGCAGGTTTCTGGCTGATGTTTCCGTTTTTTTTGCATGCAGACAGAGTCCGGAAAAAGCCATGTAAACGGTGAAACGAGCAAAGCAGTGTAAAACCAGCAAGTATGAAAAGGTATAAAATTGCACATTCACAGAAAAGCCACATTCCTAAATCTGAATCAAATGCAATAACACAAATTTCAGATGCTCAGTTCACAGACCAGCAGTGACGCATGTAGAAGCTTTGGACAAATGTAATGCATAAAATTGCAAGTCACAAGAAAAAAAAAAAATCTTGCATTGAGAATTATAGTAAAAACCATCCAATACATAAAGCAATGCATCAAAATAAATGTTCTTGAGGCAACAGATAATATCAACAGGCTTAAGGTCACATGACAGTCATTAGGTTTGCAGGTAGGTTTTTAATTAAAGCTGCTCCGTGAAGAGGCCGTAGTCTTACTGAAGAAGGACGGCGGCGAACATCAGCGGCTATCTGACACTCTGGGACATGTGCAGTGGCGTCAGCATCTCCTCAAAAATGGCCCCCTTCACGTTGGACCCCCGCAGGTTCGCCTCCTGAAGGTCACAGCCGGACAGGTCACAGTTCTGTTTGACAAAAACATCAGAGTGAAAAACACAGGACGACACACCAAACTACACAATGATTCTGAAACTAAACGGTTTGTCACCTCCAGGTCGGTTCCTGCCAAAGTGGCGCCCCGCAAGTTACAGTTCTTGAGTTTGGCGTTCTTCAGCGTGGCCACGCGGAGGTTTATACCCGTCATTTGACTACCCTCCATATCCACCCCCTTTAGATTGGCACCTGTGAGGAAAGGACAGACATCACATGCTGGGAATACGAGATCCAAAAGAAGCCGTTCAGAAGTCAAATGTGCTTATTTTACCCTCTAGATTTGCTTTGAGTCCTGCTGGATCTTCAAAATTACAGCCTTTAAGAGACGCCCCTTCTGCGTTGGTGCAAAGCATTTTCACGCCCTGTAAATTGGCACCCTGGAAGAACGAATGCAAAAAAGAACAAATCAGTGTCACTGATAGACATGGAAGAATAAATGTTACGGCAAAAGGAGAGAGTGAGGGGGTTAATTTTACAAAAACATCAAAAATACATAGATAAAAATAAATAACATTTTGCATGAACAACAAGACTATATAACAATTGTGACAGTTTATAATAAATGACCCGTCGCAAACTGTTTGATTGACCAATCATAACCCTGAAACCACCATTTTGTCCGACAAAGCAGTCAGGGGAGTTAGTAGATTAACGTTGGTGAACTTGAACTTGAAAAACTTGAAACAACATTCCTTCTGATGTTTCATTCATGTTTATTTGATGCTATAAATGAACTAGTATGAAGAGATGATCGCTTCACGAGGAGCTACAGCGATCTGTCACCACACATTAAACACACACTAGACGCTATTTATTGTTCAAACTTCTTTAAAAAATGACGATATATTAAATATGAAACTGTTTCATATCTCTGTCGAAGCATTGTCAGTGTCCTCTTTGCTCTGGTATGTATTTTTCACTGCGTGAGAACATGATGTGTGGCGTGAGAGTGCATGACTTTTCGGACAAAGCAACAGTAACTAAAGGAGGCGAGTCTTTGCGAAGGGTCAATTAAGCACATTTTATCCAATTTTCTCATCACTGTAATGCATTTAGATATTTTTTTTTCTTGTTAATAGTTGCCATTATTCTCTGTGATGATTATCAATATTTAAGTTAGCATAATTAAAAGCATGACAAAAAAATATGATAAGTACACTACTGTTCAAAAGTTTGGGGTCAGAGTTTTTATTTGAAATATTTCTATTCAGCAGGGACGCATTAAATTTATAAATGTTACTTTTAATACTTTTGATCCTGAAAAACATTTATCATGGTTTTCACAAAAATATGAAGCAGCACGACTGTTTTCAACACGGATAATAATAAGAAATGTTTCTTCAAAAACATTCTAATCATGTTACAATGATTTCTGAAGGATCATGTGACACATTCGATCACAAGAATAAATTACATTTTAAAATATATTAAACTGTATAGATATAGAACATAGTACTGTAAATAATTTAAATATTATTTAAAATCAAATTTAAGTAATAAACCTTTTATTTCAGTTATTACAGTCTAAATTATCATTAAAATAATGCAAAACAAATCTTAATATTCCAAATAATAGGCCTTATTTCCTTCACACTAAATATATTTTTGCATTTTCTTTCCTAAGAAATATATAGAAAACAGTAAATTCTAATAATATTTCAAAGTATTACTGTTCTTATGTATTTTTGAAAGTCTTTCAAAAACATTTAAAAATCCTTCCAACTACAAACTTCTGAACGGTAGAGAAAATATTTTAAATATTACTTAAAAGCCTAATTGAAATTATATAACTTTTATTTCAGTTATTACAGTAATGAAACTGTGATAAACTGTCATTAAAATAATGCTTTATTTTCTTTTTGGTGTGAAATATGACACAGGCAGGTACATCCTTACATCTAGATTGGCATTGGAGAGGTCTGCCCTCTCAAGGTTGGTACCACAGAGGTTGGCATGTGTGAGGTTACAGCGGCTGAGGTTGGCCATCTTGAAGTTGATGTAACGTAGGTCAAGACGAGAGAGATCCGCCCCACTGAAATTCAGGCCCTGCGAGGAACAGTCCACACATCTGAGACATGGAAATTAAGCACAGAATAAAAATAGAGACCAGTGCAAATATTCAGTGGGTTCCTACCTGACATCGAAGTTCTGATTTAGTTGGAGTGGCAAGCAGAAATCGCACAAACTCTTTGCGGCAGATGGGCGAGTGGTCATCAGGAGGCTGGGAATTCTGAAGCAGGAGGAAAGACCCATCGATGTTATTTAAGTCAACTTAACTTTATGTACTGTCTTTAGCATTTCTATTTTTTTTTCTTTACCTTAATAACACCTTCAAGCTGCTCAGCAAGACGTTCGATTCCAAAGAAACGAGCTTCTTCAAGCACACCTGTACAAAAGTATTGTTTCATATGTACTCATTTAACATGCAAAGAGGCTAGCCAATCATAACAGAGCTCATGTATATCTTAGAACGTCACAAAACGTTTACATAAAATCTTAAAGGTACAGTAGCAAAAACAGTCTGGTTTTATATATATATATACACACACACAAATTATATATATATAATATATATTTTTATATATATATATATATATATATATATATATATATATATATATATACACACACACATATATATACATAAAACACTGCATCCAAAAGATGTACTTTAAATGTATGAAAATAAAACAGATGCTGAAAAGTACCAAAAATATCATTATATAAAGTTTTTTATATAAAGTTGGGGAATTTCCACCAATAAAACAAAGAAATATAAGGATTTGTATCTAATGGTGTCGGAACTAGATGGTGGAGCTACAAGAAAAAGAAGACAACAATACTATACAAATATACTATTAAGACAATAGCAGAAGAGATGGATTTCTGCGTCAAATGAGTCAGATGAACAGCTGGCATCTCACTTTGTTGCTTGGTAGAAGTTTTATCATCTGAGAGCTTTCTCTGAAACCAGAACTGAAGGGGCGCTGAGACATCGAATTTGCCACTACACTTTATACAAGTATTTGGACATTTGGAGGCAGCAAAATTATGTTGTTTGGTGCAAGAAACCTTGCCTAAGTGGACATCAGGAAACAAATAATAAATAACAAATATGTTTCTTCTTTCATTTTCATGCCTCTTACCCAGCAGATTGATGCCGTCATTGATGATCAGCTGTCCGTGCCTCAGATAATTTAATATGGGCTCAAAGTAATCTGGACTCCGATCAATGAGATACGCTCCTTGCTCGTCCTGTTTGTTTCCCCAAACATCTACCAGGGAGGGAAAAAACTACAGTATGAATAAATGCAGTAAGACAGCACATGAGATTTCACACTTTAGAAAACGTAGTAAAATGCCAAACAAACATCAGCTCAGTCCTTACCCTTGTCTCTGAACATGTGAGCCAACATGCTCTCTGGTTCTTTGACCAAAGTGCTCCTAACAACCAAAGAAAAGTGTAAAAGTGTTAAAGTCATCCTTCAGAGCAGTTGTAGAGCAGATTAAATGTGATTGAATGTCACAAAGACACTGATAATGCATCAATAAATAAAAAACAAATAAAATTTTGCATTAATAATTAAACATAATTATTATATAAACATATTTAAAATCGTTACATATACATATACACACATGTGCGTGTGTGTGTGTGTGTGTATATTCAGACATTTTCTTTTTTTAAATATATGTAATTTCCATTATTCTCAGAGATGATTGTAATGAGATTTGCTCAACACTGTAATGAAGTTAGACATTTTTTAAATTTAAATCAGAATAATTAAAGATATAACATCAAAATAAAATATTTACATTGATTTATATAATTTTACACTGACTTATATATCATTGATAGCTATTAATTACAAAATATTATATTATTTAAATATAAAATGCAAATAATTTAATTTAAATAATAGATTGTTTCACATTACTGTAACAAGAATGAAAATTTGTTAAAGGTCATGAGAATAAAATTGGACGTGCAACGTACTTTGTGACGGTTTACATTATGGATTACGGTTCATGACATTATTTATTTGTGATCTTTTGTGTGCAGTGTGTCATCACCGTGTGGTTGTGAACCGCCGGCCTCCCACATTGAGGGTGATCCAATCCGTGTGCGCCCAGGAATGAAACTCATGTGGACTGTCAGGGTTATTTGGTGGATCTGTAGGACATGATTAAACGAAAACATATTAAGGCACTTGCAAACAAATCTAAGACCAAAACAATGCAATATTTTCAAACTTACCAACAAAAGAGTCTCCTTCTGATATATACAAGACATCGTCATCTCTGTTAACAGACATAACGCTCTATGTTTATGATAATAAATGCACACATGTAAATATACATAAGAGAACTAGTTATGGTTCTTACCTGATGAGGGCTATATCATCGATAAGACCTCCTTTCCCATTGTATATGTTGGCAGCTTTTATTCCAAATTTTGTGCTTCCAACTGACAGTAGATCAGCTAGAGTTCCATAAACAGCCACCACCTGATAAAAGCCATGCTATATATTCAACATTGTCTTTAATTCTATATTAAAAAGACAACAAAGCATACACACCTTCCCATTGTGTGAGGTTCCATTTACAAACAACGTGACTCTTCTCATATCTGAGGTTGAATTGTGACTCTTCAGTGTTTATTTATATTGTTTGAACTCCAAGTTACTGCAAAACATCAAAGCATTTCCGGCTACTGAAGAAGACTATTTACTTCCGTAATGACCGCAGCCAATCAGAGACTTCAAAAACGGAACGCATGGGGCAGGACAGTCATAGATGTATATATACATAGAATACACATTGGAAGCTGCTTCTTTCTATGGGCCGCTCTACGTAAGCCGTCCGCCATATTGGAACGGTCAAATGTTCGTTAGCATTCGAGAGCAATTTGACCGAGCGTCTGCAACCGCAGTTAGACTCGTGTATGAATATCTATATCTGCAATAGACTGCAGATGATTTTGCTAAACTAACAACACAAGACGAAGACGTTATTATAGTAAAAGTAAGAACATTAAAAATTACCATGGTAAAACCTGTAATATTGAGTTTATATATATATATATAAATATATATATATATATAACTCAATATTACAGGTTTTACCATGGTATATAAACAAACACCAACATATTCTCTCCTGTGAGAGGTTAATGAATTTCTTCAAGAGTTTAAATCTCGGCGGTTTTAAACTCTTGGAAGAAGCTGTGCAATATTGTGGTGACAACACGCTGACCGTTCCAAGATGGCGAGTGCGCCGACGTGTTAATGTCAGTTCCATAGCAAACTGTAGTGACGGTGGGCGGGGTTAGACAATCGAACGTCGCCCCTGATTGGCCAGGTACGAAGTGTTTAAAAGAAATATAAATATCACTGTATATTTACATTTTAGTGACTACTTACCTTTCTCTCGTGCGATTATTCAAGACCGCTGATGAAGCAACACATGGAAGACCTGATCAGGTGGTACTGAATTGAACTTGTGAATGTGAAAAACTTTTATAAAATAAAAGTCGCATTCTGTGACTTTCCAAATATTTGACTTTAAATAACAGCAACTAACTCGGAAAAAAGTCGTTATGATATATAATATAACCTATAAAGTCGATTTAGTGACCTCAAAGAAGATGAGTTTTGGGTGTATTAAAAATGTCATACCAAGTCAAACCACTTAAATGTGACAAAAATTCAGCAGTCTTGAAAAACCACTGTTAACAACATCAGCAACAATGTACAAGCAGACAAGCATCCGTTTTCGAAAGATAAATGGACAGAAGCTTATTTCAGACATCATTAATTTATTTATCATACTGAATTTACAAAATTAAAAGAAAAAGCAACAATTGAAGAAACAGGTTTGTACATTTTAGTCCTTTTTGTCATTTATTTTTTTGTTTTTTTTTCAACAGTTTTGAATAGCAATCCACTGTACACAAGGCTTATGATGATATTTCTATATCTTTAAAAAGAAAAGCAACCAAGACGCTCAGACTTTCCAATGACGACACTGGAGTAAGGCGAATCTTAGGTTGGACAAACTGGACTTAAACGCAACCCTGCTACCCATCATCCCAAAAGAGAGCAGCTCTCTTTCAACAAACACTACAGAAATACTAGTGCCAGAAGAGCTTCTAAATCCATTCGGCCACCCTCTGCCTTCAAGATCCACGTCAATGAGATTTACATTGAAATAAAACACAATCTCAGCCGTCCTGTTGATTTCATGCACTAATCTGGTATTCGGGGAGTCTGAATTTACATCAAAATCGTGCCACAATGATGAGACGTCTTATGGCAATGTAAAACTTACTGGACGACTTCATTAAAGCTTCAGTCAACAGCTCTGGATTTAACAATATGAAAATCATGGGAAATGGAAAAACGCAACTCAAAAGGGCTAATGCTCGCATCAAGTCAATTTCTGTGCGGTGACAATTATGCTCTACAACTTAAAGCTGAAAAGCATAATTCTGAGAGCAAAACAACAAAAGAAGAGAGTCAAAAACTCAAAAAGGTTTACAGCCGCCCCTTTTCATAAACCGATGATTCCACATTAAAATGTGCTATACGCTAATTATAACACTTGTCGACATTTCAAGCAGCGATAAACCTAGCTACCTACCTTTTACATTGCATTTCAGTATACATTATTTAGTTCCCTTGAGTGGTTTCAGCCTCGAGATGGTCAAGGGGAGGGACACAGACAGGAAACAGAGTAGTGTCCATTACAGTGAATTGTTGTAGTGGTGAGCGATACCTTATCTATTGTATACGTTCATCATTAACGCTGCAAAACAGTCAAACGAATAAGAATAAAAATACTATGTTGACTTTGACAACTTCAACCTATTCTGTTCTGGAATGAAATTCTTACAACAGAGTAAAACATTCACCTTCATGTTTCATTAGAATAGATATGACAATATCATACAGGGCAAGGTAAATAGTGTAATAAATATCTAAGCGCAAGATTGAAGCATTGGCTTTAAATGAAACAATAGTTAACAGTATTGACTGATGCCCTGAAAAGCCGGGGGTTTTTCGGTGTTTGATGGGTGCAGAATGGGCAAGGGACGCCCAGTCGCATTCTGCCCCAGTCCCGCTCGTTGGGTGTCCCGAACGAGAGCTGTGGGCAGGGGACACGGAAGGCATGCCTTAGCTGCGGATGGGAGCCCCGGCAGGTTCCCTGTCGGGACGGGTGGGTAAGGAGGGAGGGTAACAGAGGGAGGCCAAGCGAGAGAGGAGAGGGATGTGAAACCGCAGAGATGAGGAAGGCTGGTGGCCTTAAACCCCATTAAAAAGTCTTCCGGTGGATGGCACGGGCGCGATCTTCCTCGTATTCTTTCTTGGAGACCCACATCTTCTTAAAGGTGTCGAGTGAAGCCAGGATAGATCCCCTATACGAAGCACGAGGGGAAAATACACCATAAAGTACACCCAAAAAAAACTTAAATACATAAACTATCATTCAAAAGTTTGGGGTCGGTAAGATTTTTAAAAAAAAATGCTTTTGACAGAAATCTCTTCTGCTCACCAAGGCTGAATTTGTTTGATCAAAAGTACAGTAAAATAGTAATATTGTGAGATATTACAATTTAAAATTACTTTCTATTTTCATATATTTTAAAATGTAATTTATTCATGTGATGACAAAACTGAAATTTCAGCATCATTACTCCTGTCTTCAGTCACATACAGCTACTGTAAAATAAAATTCCAGGACTTTAAGCACTACATTTTTGGTTTTCAAGGACTACAATCAGAGATCTCACTTATCAAACAATATCTTTATTAACTTTCAAATTCTAAAAAAGGTAAATAGATAAATAAAATAAATAACAAAATGGTACAAATAAAGTGCACCACGTGCAATGACTATGGTAACCATCGAAAGAATACTATGACAAAGATATCATTCATCTTATTTAAACTGATTTTTCTCATGAATATATGACTGACCTGAAGAAGGAAAGCGGTTTTATATACTTTATGACTTAATTTATACGAGCAATATCACACTCATAGTCATGCAAAATGGCTCTATATCTATTTCAGACGGATTGTGGCATTAATTTTGCATGAAGATTGTTCTATTGAAAAAATTGAATGCTAATTTATAAAAGTATAATGAATAAAATTATTAATATCTATAAAAAAAAAAAAAAAAAAAAAAAAATATATATATATATATATATATATAAAATACATTTTTTAAATACGAGACCAAACTTTTTACCCATAACCATATATACTTTGTTCTTACCCTATCCATGTGGAATAAAGTCTCTCCTGTGGGGCAGATATCTGAAAAATGAAGAAAGATAATTAAGCGACCCAGTTCTCACGCCAAGATAGCATTTCTTAAGTGCGGCCGAGTCACCTTAATTTTAACATCTTTGGGCGCGAGTTTCTTCACTTCACTTAACAACCGGTCTCCAAAACCTGAGGAGAACAAAAAGTCAGGAGTTTCAGTTTTGTCACTGGATGAAGAACTGAAAGAATCTCTTGACTGATATGTTTTGCTCTACCTTTGAGGAGCGTTGAGCCGCCAGACAGCACTATGTTTGAGAAGAGGGTGCGTCGCAGATCCATGTCTGACTTCTGAATGGCGAAGGCCAGCACCTCATGAATACCCTCGCTCTCGTCTCCAATCAAATCAGGCCTGAAGAGAAGCTCTGGAGCCCTGAACCGCGCTGGGCCGATCTGTGATAGACAAACGGCTGTGAGTAACACCAATTGGTTTACATGAATACTAGTCAAAGTCAATATAAAATTAAAATTGACACGATTTACTTTCTTAAGGGTTGTGAAAAGTACCGATTTCGGTACCGAGTTGGTACTGAAATTTTAAAAATGTGACAATACCAGCATTTCCCCCAAGCATTTTGAGCGGATTCTTAAACACCTCTGATTGGGCATTGTGTTCAAGCGCTCAACAGATATATCGCTGATTGGCTACAATGACCAATGCTTCAAAAACATGTAAACAGACATCTTTGACGCTCTTCAGCGAGCGCTTACAGATACACACTAGAGTGTTTATCAGACGCATCTATCAGTGGAAAGCAAGGGACGCCTGCTTTCAAATGCTCCCGTGCCCTGTTGATCATTGAAGCCAATCACAGATATAAATATCTCACAGTTGAGCGCATGAACACAATGGCCAATCAGATGTGACAGTACTCAAAACACAATTCAGTGCATTTATTCAAAAGGAGAAAAAATAAGCCACATTAATGGAAAGTTATGAACGGCATTTAAATTTGACGAACTTGAACTGAACGTCCACTGAATTTCAATTAAACTAGGATATGATATATAATTTTATGACTATGTTAGCATACACTAACATCTACAAGTAATTTCATTCTTACATCTAGAGTACTTCCGTCGGGTAGGGTGTATTGTGCTTTTTCAGTTTCTAGAGTTTCATCCTTCTGGGGGTTGAGGGAAAGGTAGCAGGCTCTCTGGAAAACAAACAACAGCATTTTTTTTTAATAGTTGTCATTAAGAAGGAACCGCAAAGAACACGTTGTTTAAATCCAGATGTGGAGTTTCGTACCTCCTTGATGGTGCGAACGACCTCAAACTCCGCAGAAGTGTGGAAATCGTAGCCTTCCTTGCGCAGGAGGAGGCGGAGGTATCGGGAGACGTCACGTCCGGCGATGTCCACGCGCATGATGGAATGTGGAATGGCGAATCCCTCATATATGGGGACAGCGTGTGTCACACCATCACCAGCATCCAGGACCACACCTGTGGTTCGGCCTGTGGCGTATCTGTCAGGTAGGAAACGAGTTTGCATGAGAGAAGGAATATGAGGCGTGATATCAGGAAGAAGGACATTAAAAGTTCTGAACTCACAAACTGAGCACCGCCTGCATGGAGATGAACAGCGCAGGCACGTTGAAGGTCTCGAAGAAAACCTCTGCCGCCCGTTCACGGTTTTTACTGGGGTTCAGTGGTGCTTCGGTCAACAGTACAGGATGCTGAAAGATACAAAAACAATTTAAATGTCTGAACAATACAAGGCAAGACAATATTGTTAACTAAATCTATAAAAAAAAATTACATTAAGATGAAGTAAAAAAAAAAATTAACAATAGATGAAAAAGTTAAGAAAAAAAAAAAAAATTATATTGATGAAATTAACTTAAAATGTTTCCCTGGAAACTAACACAAATACATAAGTTGTGCTGAACTACTAAAATCACTAACAGTTAAATAAATGTAAACTAAAATATTTCTAAAAAAAAAAAAAAAAAAAAAAAAAAAAAAAAAAAAAAAATCAGCAAAATTACTAAAACTAAAATTTAAATAACTGAAATATAAAAATGAAAGCCAATTCAAAGAATGAATAAATACTGTAAATAATACTAAAATCGTTCTGGACAATCAAAATGAAGATAAATTGAATCCACACCTCCTCAGAGAAGGTCTGCAGCTGTTCCTTTGAGTACACGTACTGCCAGATGCGCTCCATGTCATTCCAGTCTTTCACGATACCGTGTTCCATAGGATAGCGCACGGACAGCAGCCCCCTGTGCTCCTGCATATGCCACAGAACACATTGTGTTTTAACATTATTACAAAGCAACTTAAAGACAGCATGAAATCAAAACATTTTAACTAATAACCAATAACTTTTCTCTTCTGATGAAATGCACAAAACATTACAAACCAATATCCAACACCGTTAAATCAAGACGCACCAAATCATTCACTGAATACTGTTGCACATTACAGTTGAATGTAATATGAACGTCAAGATAAAACACCTTTTTAAATAAAGACATATACTTCAAATAAAATAAAAAGTCTTACCTCAGCTTTGGGTCCAATAAACAGATCACCCTCAAGGGCACCAGCCATCACCCGAACATGTTTGGGTCGCCCCACGCTAAAAATAAACCGTTCTGGTTAATACAACATCACATTCACAACACATTACATTATTAAAAGCTTTTAATAAAAATAAAATAATAAAATCTACAGACCAGGATTACTGATGGGCGTATATATGCATATATACACACACACACACATACATATATATATATATATATATATATATATATATTATTATATATATTTTCTCTCTCTCTCTCTCTTTTTTTTACTTGTATAACGCTTTTTACAATGCACATTGTGGCAAAGCAGCTTTACATTAATAAATGGCACATAATTTTTGGCTCCCAAAGAAAATGGTGTCATTGTCCAGCTTATCCTATATATTTGTATTGATTCATTCTGTTGCGAAGATCAATATATATAAGTATATATACACACAACCATCTAAATGTTTAGAGCTGGCGAGATTTTTTAAATAGTTTTAAAGAAATCTCTTCTGCTCAGCAAGGCTGCATTTATTTGATCAAAAAAAATGCAGCAAAAAAAAAAAATAATATAGTGAAAATTATTATAATACATTAATTACTACAATTAAGTTACTCACTAATTTGGGAAACAGTATTTAGGGATCTGATCTCCAGCAAAGCCAGCCTTAATGACTCCAGACCCCTGTAAGAGAAGAAGAAGAAGAAGGAGAAATTACCAAGAAACTACAATATGAACTACAATTGTACATGGAGGTGGTTCAACATAAACTTGACCTATAAAAGCTCAAACAGTGAGTGTGTTGTAAAACGAATCATCCCATGTTCTGAACCCTCCTTGTTTGATTTTGAGTCATGAGACAGAGCTGGAGGGAGAAACAAGAACCTCAAACAGCGACAGACTCCAGAAGAGTCCCAGTGTGAGAAAACATCCCAATGTTCCCTGAAATATCACTGACATTTACCAACTTTACAGAATTTTAACAACTTGTCACAGTGACATTTGAGGTTACAGAACTCCCTCCTCAATTTTGATTAAAGCTTAATAGTTCTCCATCTATTACTTCACTCTTTTGGCTTTAGTTAAAATGAATTTTGTAATTTAATTAAATTACTTCAAACTATGAAATGTGGCTGTAAAGGCAAGGCGGGGTCACAGACAGCCATCTTGGCAACAATAACAACTCTAGCTAAAATATAGGTTTTTATTCTCATAGATACGGTTTGACAATCATGCATCTTGCAACATTTCATTAATATGAAAAACGTGGAATCATTTATAAAACATTTGAGAGATTAATTCAGAGCACCATTCAGATAAGCTTTATACCGATGCACCATACTGAGCAGAATAAAGCAGATAAACTGACAAGCTTTACATGATTAAGTGTTTAGATGTGCTTCAGACGTGCATATTTAATAAAATCTTAAACTCATCTCATTTAGCACTGGCCGGCCAGCGCAGGATTCGGCACAATGGCATTAGCTTTAGCCTCTTAGCACAGACTGGGTGTGGAGGGCTGCTGACATCATACTCACATTATCAATCACAACCGGCTGGTTGGCTATAATATCATACGACTCCATGTTCAGCCTGCGCTTGTGTGCGTTTTTCGGTCAACTCTTTCGCAAGAAGCACCGTTTATAATTTTCTGTTCATGTAAATAAAAAATAACCGTCGCTGCTCGGCAGTAAAACCACAGGCTGAGCGGTGATGCGTCAACCGAACCTCGGCGAGGCGGGAGCCAATCAAACCCCGTTACTGGAATATGATTGACAGCTTGTTTAACCAATAGTTATTTAGTTCGAAGGCGCAGTTTGACAACCTCCTAGACGGACACAAAATAAACATTAT
Source organism: Opsariichthys bidens (assembly GCA_037194245.1). NCBI lineage: Eukaryota > Metazoa > Chordata > Actinopteri > Cypriniformes > Xenocyprididae > Opsariichthys > Opsariichthys bidens. The sequence goes on from CM074289.1 coordinate 5,480,345, forward strand.
AATGTATAATTTTTTTTTTGAAAGTGTGTAATTATAATATTATGCTCATATGTAATTGAAAAAATATTCTTGTTTTTAGGGGCAAAATAATGGAGAGGATAATAATATCATAACAAATATTGAATTAGCATATTACATTTTGAACAACTATCCTATACACTTCATTTACGTTTTTTTTAAGCATTCCCTCTCAATAAGTAAGACTATAAATGAATACGTGGTTAAAGATCAAACGGATATTTTAGCAAATTTGGGACCTTTATTTTGACATACGGAAGTTGCTCATCCGGAAGTTGTTCCTCATAAGGTTGTTGTTCTGTCCTCCGAGAAATTGAAAGTGTCAAATCAGCCAGAGATCCCAACTAAACGTCTATCAGAAAAGTTTAAATCTACAAAACATCTTCAGGTGAGGATCTACATTCGAACTGAGCGACGAATGTTTGCCGAATGACCAGCTTTGGTATGTTATAGCTGTAAAAACCTAAATGTTGAGGTATGGGGCTGTTTACAGTGAGTCATTCCAAATGAAAACTGTGTTGAATTCATAATTGAGAAAGTGGCCTGACATTCATACGGGATTAAGGGCTGAGTAACACAATTCATAATGATAATGTAAGAACAAAAACATTCTTTCATACGAAGACAGACGTTAGAATTATAAATATAATATAATAACTATCATGGATGTATCCTATACTGTATTTAAGGTTATTATTGAATTATTTTGCCATTTCTGTAATATAAATGATGCTGAGCACCCTAATAGAAGATCAATCATATAAGGCGTTGCAGTATTATTGAATTAAAATGCAATATAGCAAACATTCTTGTATTGAAGTATTAAAATAAAGCCTCTATTAACAGGTGTTGTGTACTGAGCCTGCTCTGGCTCACTCATGGTTGAGCTGGAGACCGTGGATCAAACCTGACACAAGATGGCCTGTGATGAACCTCCAGAGAAGTGAGTTTCTCCTTTTGTTGTGAATTACTGGTTAGTGGTACTCTTAGTTACTAGTATCACTAACATGTCGTCCATCGACAGGCACTGCTGGGTGTGTTTTGCCACGGAGAAGGAGGATCGTGCTGCAGAATGGGTCAGTCCATGCCGGTGTAAGGGCTGCACCAAGTGGATCCATCAGTCTTGCTTACAGCGCTGGCTCGACGAAAAACAGAAGGGAAACAGTGGTGGAGCCGTCAGCTGCCCGCAATGTGGCACTGAATATCATATAGTTTTCCCCAAGATGGGTAAGTATTCACACTTCACCTTTTTTGAAGGGTGACTCACTGATACCATTTGTTGTATGCGTTGTCATAGACTCACATTTTTCATGGACATTCTTAATGCACCGAATCACTGCACGTTTATTAAATATTGTGGATAATTTGCTTCAGATAAGAGTACTGTCAGCTCTGTTTTGCACCAGTGTTGTTATTAACTAAACTGTTTTAAAATCATTTGTATTAACTGAATGAAAATAAATGAAAATATTAGCAGAAAAACATGATCAAACAAAAATTGAAAATTGGAGTATTAAAATGTACTAAAACTAAAACTCAAATAAAAATATAAACTAAAGCTAAGCTATTAAAAATATTTTTTTTGTTAAATGAAATAATATTAGATGAAAAACTTTAAATAAAATAAGTGTGAGTTGAAATACTAAAATTACGAATAAAAATACATTAAAGCTAAACTATCAATAATAATTTTTAACTGAAATAAAGCTGATCAATTAAAATATAAATATTAGACAAAAAGAAACTTAATAATGTCAACAAAAATTGAAATACTGAAATAAGTGTAATTTGAAGTACTAAAATTACTAAAACTCAAATAAACACAAATTTAAACTAAACTATTAAAAATCATTTTTGTTAACTGAAATAAATCTGAGATAAATTAATATATAAATATTACATGGCAAGCTTATACTTCAACGTGTAAATACATTGAAATGCTAAAAGAAAATAAGGGTAAGTTATTATTAAATATTAAACACTAAAATTATATACAGTCAAACTAAAATTTATTCTGACACCTTCAACATTTCACACACAGTTTATTCGCTATACTTTAAAAAAAAAAATGGTAATAAAATATGACACTAATTCAGAGTTAAAGTTTATCTTAAAAATGTTGGATAACTCTTACGCAAAACATGGTCAGGGCAACGTGTCTGAATAATTTTTGGTCCCGAATTTTTATCAATTTTACTGGTAGTCCACTGTATGAAGAATTTTTGGCTATAATATGTCACAGTTTACTTTATCGTCACTCACATACATGAACTATGGTGTCACAGACCCACTAGTAAAAATATATCAAAAATGTCTGAATAATATTTGTTTTGTTTTATACATATAAAATATATATAAAAATTAGTATATATTAGTATAATTAAGTATATATACTAAGAAGAGAAAAATAATACAAAAAATGGCATAAGTACATAACCAAGTTATTAAATGTTTGGCATAATGTTAGCAAGCTAAAATTAAAATGATACTGTCAAAATAACTGTTCAATTATTAATTACTCTTAAGAGTGACATGAAGGCCAAGTATGGTAACTCGCACTCAGAATTGAAATAGTTTATAAATACTGTTTTCTAACAATTTTGCACTCATTTACACTCACCATCATCATGTATTTAATTTTTTGACAAATTAGCTCAGAAAATGTGACAAAAGTGCACAGATGCTCTGTGGGCTTACTAATGACTAATATTCCGACATTCTGTTTGGCTGTTATAATAGGGAAGTGTTAAATGTGTGGTTTTGTGTCTCTTCCAGGGCCTCTGGTGTACTTCCTCCAGCAGGTGGATCGAGCTCTGTCCAGGGCCAGTCCGTTCGCTGCGGCTGGAGTCGTAGTGGGCACCGTTTATTGGTCGGCCGTGACCTATGGTGCCGTCACAGTTATGCAGGTGCGTTAAAGACGGAAGGAAGGGAGGAGCTTGGCTCTCCTTGGCTCTTTTGAACATTTTTTTCTTCTGTTTTAGGTGGTGGGACATAAGAAGGGTCTGGATGTGATGGAGCGTGCGGATCCTCTCTTCCTGCTCATGGGTTTACCCACCATCCCCGTCATGCTGGTACTGGGGAAGATGATTCGCTGGGAGGATTACGTGGTGCGGCTCTGGCAGCGACACTCCGCCAAGCTTCAGATCTTCAGCGGGCTTGTACCTGGTATGTGGATGATGGGGGTAAAGTGAGCCATAGTTCATTGCTGTGTACTGAAACTATTAAAAATCGTCTTCGTTAATTGAAATTAAAGCTAAATATAACTTTAAAAAACAAATGAAATGACAAAAACGCATAACGGAATGCAAAAACAATTATATTTATCTTTCATTTATTTATTTTCATTTTTTTTTATTGAAGTACTTAAATTACTCAAATTAAAACTGAAATAAAATAAATTAAAGCTTAATATAATTGTTTTTTATGACTAAAATGTGAAGTAAAATTGATCAAAAGCTTTTTATTTTGTTAGTTTTCATTTTAATTTTAGTTTGTCACTTTATGTGCTTTTTGTTATTTTTTTCAACTATTATATTTCGCTTTCTTTCAGTTTTAGTAATTTTTGTACTTCAACAAATTCACTTTTATTTTTATATTTTCAGGTAATTTGTCAGTACTTAAAATTAAAACTGAAATAAAAATAAATGAAAGCTAAATATAATGTTTTTAAACATAAAATTACTAAAACAAACTAAAATGAAAATAAAAGGTTTCATTTTTATGTTGTCTGTTATTTTAAGTTTGTCACTTTTTTTATTTGCTTTTGTCATTTTTTTATTAAAAAAACAATTATATTTAGCTTTTATTTTATTTCATTTTTCGTTTTAATAATTGTAGTATTTCAGCAAATTCACTTATTTTGATATTTTCGGTTAATATGTTGAATTTAAACTTAAATTAAATTATTTTTTTATAGAAATGACAAAAGAAAATAAAAAAGTGACATTCAAAATGTTAATAAATATTATATGCATAATTCTAAAATAACACAGATTCATCCAAAAAAAATGTACATTTTTGACATTATTTACATTTTATTACACACACACATATATAAAGTGGTGGATAGCTCATTTTTGGGTAAACTGTTGAAATGAACATCATTTGTTTGTACAGGGATGGGCCGTTCTCTGCCCCGCATCCCAGCAGAAGGCAGTTACGGAGGAGACCATCTCTCAGTGTCTCGCACCCTGTGCGGTGCTCTCATTTTCCCCTCAATCGCCAGCCTGGTGGGCCGTCTCCTGTTCCGCAGAGTCACGTCAAACCTGCAGCGCACCATCCTGGTGAGAGGCGAGAGGGCTGAGCGCCTACCATTCCACCTGGAATCAAGCAAGCACAAAGCCTAACCGTGTTTTCCTCTTCCAGGGTGGCATTGCGTTTGTGGTGATCAAGGGAGTGATGAAAGTGTATTTCAAACAGCAGCAGTACCTCATCCAGGCCAACAGACACATCCTGAATTACCCTGAGGCAGAGGGACGAGCAGACGGTGCCGTTGAGGACGGTGACAGTGACGGTGGCAATGAATGAAGATGACGCACTTGAGGAAATCAACAAATGCACTGTAGTATAGGATTCACAGAATAAAAAATACATATTTACGGATGTTTAAAGACATAATTTTTCAGCTTCACATGGCTCTAATTCAGCACAAACACGTTTGCTATGTGTTATTATAATGCAATGATGGCTGAAACTCATCTGTGAGAGTCTTTCTGGGGTGTTAAAGCTTGTAATGGCAAAACACACTTGCAGATGGCGCCAAATACAAAGCTGGTAACTGCACTGTGCACTGATGTCTGGGAGGAAAGACATTATAATTTATGCTGCGAATGTACCAGCAGAATCATGTAATGAGAATGTGTTGATTGATTCTAATTGAAGGCAATACGCACTTGCTCTTAAAAGGCAATTACAAATAAAGGACAATAAACCCAGAAAATTTGACTTTGATGTATTACTGTAATCGTTTTCAATGAAAGTGGTTCAACCTGGGGAAAAACAGTTTGCATATGTGGGCAAATCTTGAGACCTGTCAAGGATCAGAGATCATATTTGACCCCAAAGTCAAAAGAGATTTTATATTTGTTTTATATTATGCATGTATTTTGCATGAGGAAAATAAAACCTATTTTAGGACCATTAAGATGGTTGCATTGTTACTTTATTTCCAGGAGGTACAACATGGAAAGAAACATCTGGCTCAGTTTACTCCAAAAATGAATAAGAAGTTCTATTCTGATGTGGAAATATTAAATATATTGATAAAAAAAAGAAATTCTATTCTGCGTAAAGATATGCATATTTTAGGGCAATTACATTTTGTTTTGCATTGGAATTGTGACATTGTTTTCATGACAAATAAACATATTTCCAGCCCGAATTCAACTGTACTGTAATGCACTTGGATGTTTAATGCTGTTATTATTATATTTTGTAATTGTCATTGTTTTCTGTATTTCTACTGTTAATACAAAAGGCCTTTCTTTAAATGAAAAATAAACGGAAAAAAGAAATAGAGATGTATACAAAATGCTGTAGCCTATACAATATCAAAATAATACAATTTTAAAGAACTTTAAAGTACCATTAAAGTAGTAAAATTGAGAATTAGTTAACGTAATGAGATTTTTGTCATGAAAATAGCATGACAATGAAACCAATCTTAATGGTCCTAAAAATCGGTTTTATTTTCATTATTCAAAATATACATGCACTCTAAAAAAAAAATAACAGTAAAACAAAAATTTACACAGTAAAATACTGTTTTCCATTTAAACATTAATATACCGTAAAAATAATGCCGTTTAGTCGTTTTATTATTACTTGAGAAAGCTTGAAACTCCAAATATTACCCAAAATCCATTGTTTTTTGTGGTATACGGCGTCGACCGATCGGCGCATGACATCAAAGTACCGCGAGAGTGATTCAAAACATAACTCTTTGGTCCTTTGATGCCATCGCTGTATCGACTGTGTCAATTTATTTCGTTTTTTTTTTTTACAGTCATTTTTTAGAGTGTGCACAACGTAAACCAAATATAATATCTCTTAATTTTGATCTTTGAACTCTGATCTTGGACTTGAGCTCATGAAAACTGCTTTTGAAATAAATACAGTTGATCTAATAAAAGCGTGTATATTTTAAGGAACGCAGAATAATGATGTTTATCTTTAACAGGAGTGTTAATTATCTAGTCATGGGGGGCGAGGTGACGTGCAGAATTTTCCCGCTCCCCGCCGCTCTGTTTGGCGGGCAGAGTCCTTCACGCTGAGAGCGAGTGGCGTCGCATCCTGTGAGCTCTCCGGCAGCCCTTTTGAAGGAATGGGCGAAGACAAGACTGAGGAAAGGCACCCCATAAATATTCTGGTCTGCTTCTGATCTCTTATTTCTTTATTTCGAGAACGGGGGGGAAAAAACTATGAATAATGCAAAAGTTTGCAGATGGTAAACGGCTGGCTGGGAGAAAAAACAGCAGAGGGAACGCAATCGGCTCACCCAAGATGACTTCATTTGGGTTTAAAAATACACCCCGACTCACAGGCGTAGAACTGGAGCAGCGCACTGCATCTAAAACAGTCCTCTGGGATTGTTTTCGCCCACTTTTAAACATCTCTGTCAAGTATTACTACGGCAGACAGGCTTTGTTATGGCTGCCAAAATACAGTCAGTGGAACGGAAACGTTCAAGATGCAGGAAAGCTTAAACCCCACAATGCATCTGTCACTTACGGGCCATAAACATAAGCTACGGTGTAATACTACGAACAAGTTTTTAGTATTTCTTTACAATAAATGCCTCAATTTGCAGGTATTTTAGCCAAAAATGAAATCTAAGGATTTGGAGTGCTGAAGATGTATAACATAGCCTTATGTTAGGGTAAATTACATCCAATATTCATGTCATATCCTTGAAGTAGAACCCATTTTATATGATTTATATATATATATATATATTGTTGTTTATCTTAATGCTACAGATGAAAAGAAATGTAGGCTATGAGCCATAATGAAAAGTAATGAGCAAAGGAACATAAAAAGAGACACTCTATTTGTAAGAATGGCATAAAATAGTGCTGCAATATCCAGCCGCTACATTAAAAAAAAGATAAAAGACCATTTTTGTGAAATGCATAATGTGACTGTGACTTTAGATTTGTATCCTGAGTAGAAAAAAAAATATATATAGGCATATGTTACTTCACATCTGCTAAAATGGTAGTGAAATGTACAAATAGTGTGTAAAAAAAAGTGTATTATCTAACAACAGCTCATTATAACTCATAAGTGGGTCATTTTTGTCCTGCAGTATCCTTTTGTAATCTGTAACTGCAACTAATATTCCTGTGTTGTACTTTAAGGAAGTATTTCTACAAAAGAGTTTCATACTTTCAGAAATAGGCTCTTAAACTTTATGAATTTTATGGCTTGGTATTTTACACAATTGCTATAAAAACAGAATGGAAATAGAAACCTAAAGTTAAGGCCAATATATATAACAATAACTTGACAGTTTTAAAAATTATTCTAAATTTAACAGAATATGATGATAATTTAATGATAATGACACAGAGGAACAATATTGGAATCACTTTCAGAATGATTTTTTTTCTTGCTCATAACAATAAAAACATTGACAGCCAATCAGAATCTGTCCTGCTTTAAAGAGCTCGAGCGTTTAAAGACGACAAACTGAGGCGCGCTTATAGTAAACAGAACCATATCGTGTGTTGGTGTGGATGCTAATATAGTTATTACAGTTATGAGTCTTGGTGTGAAGCCGGTTAGCCAATGCTCTGGGATTGAATAGCTTGCATAAGGATTTGTATTATAATATCAAAACTGGAAAAAAAAAGATAATATAGGCCTACATTTTTGTAATATCAAACAGGATAAAATGTGAAAAACTAACAGCACAACACATCACAGAATTCATCAAATCTATTGCTTATAGGTGAAAATGAAATTTCTGTCATTAATTCCTCCCCCTCATGTCGTTCTACACCTGCAAGACCTTCGTTCATCTTCGGAACACAAATTAAGATATTTTTTTATATGGCTTAATGAGGCCGGCAAGGTAATTTACATTTTCAGATACTAAAACATATTTAAAACAGTTCATGTGAGGACAGTGGTTCAACTTTAAGATTATAAAGCGACGAGAATTTTTTCTTTGTGCGTGCCAATAAAACTAAATAACGACTTTTCAACAATATCTAGTGATGGGTGATCTTTACGAATCTTTTGTTTCGAATCAGCGGTTCGGAGCACCAGTCACGTGATTTGAGTTAACGAGGTTTTGTTGTGTCATAAGTGAGTCGAAATTTCAAGTTCGAACCACTGATTCGAAACAAAAGATTCGTAAAGCTTCGAAGCAGTTTCTTAAAATCGGCCATCACTAGATATTGTTGAAAAGTCGTTATTTTGTTGTTTTGCCGCACAAAAAAATATTCTCGTCACTTTATAAAATCAAGGTTGTTTTAGTATCTTTAGAGCATCTGAAATGATCTCGCTGCCAATAGAGACTCACTGATCCACCAGATTTCATCAAAAATATCTTCATTTGTGTTCTGAAGATGAACGAAGGTCTTACGGGTGTAGAACGACATGAGGGAGAGGAATTAATGACAGAATTTTCATTTTTGGGTGAACTAACCCTTTAAAGCAGGAATTTGATGTAAACAGTAAGTCTACATAATATTCACTTCATAGTACACACACATACATAGCAGTTACAGCATGAAATAATATTTAAACCTATAACATTTTACATAGATAACTTTTAAACATTTTTACCTCACAAGTCTAACTTTTACTCTTGCATTACACCATTCTGAGGGGGAAAAAGTCAGAACTGCAGGATATAAACCCGGAAAAAAAGGCAGAATAACGAGTATATCTCTTAAAAAATTACGTTTTTTATTTAATTCTGTGGCTGCCAGACTGCTACTGCAAAACTGACATTTTCTGCCACCAGGTCGGCTCCGCCCACAAAAACATCATCACTGTTTACAAACACAAAATAGGTCTATACTGATGCTCAAGCATTTGATTTCCCACCAAAATGATGTCACTTCCTGAAGAATGATGTCATTGAGGAACTGGCTTTTTTTTAGTTAATACAATACTAAATGGATAGAGTAACCATTGTTTATTTAACTGATAGGATATCCAAGTTAGAAATGGCACTTTTAGCTTAAACCTTTATCCAATAAACAACAGCAGGAGCAATGCCCTCAAACATCAAAGACTATGAAAATGTGCTGCATTAGCAAGTAAATCTGATTGCACAAAGGCTATGGGGCAGATTCCGTCATATCAAGCTGCTCATATCAAAGCTTCCGGGCTTCCTTAGGTGACGTATAAATAAATATAACATGAGAGGAATTTTCGATTAGAGTATTGCAGATAACCAACGGCGGGCTAATAAACTGTGGTGAGAATTATAAAACAGAGAGGGGATGCAAGTGACAATCCCTCTGGACAAATGATGATTATCCGTTTTCCATAAGCTCTCGTTTGCTTTTGCGTCCCCTGAGGCTTAGGCCTACATATCCTACACGAGCCAATGTAGGACTGTCTTCAAACGCTTCACTTTCGGATATTGTTAGTGATGTGCTGGAAATCAATGGCAATTTAAAATAAGTGCATCTTATCAAGAATGAGAAAACAAGGTTAGCAAAAAAGCTTTTATCTGCGTGCCACACGTTTCATCTCCTCTAATAGGAAACCGCGACAGCAGTGGAAAAGAAACGGGACACGTGAGACAACGAATCAAGTGACCTGAGATTAGTAACACCTTTAAACAGGACTCCTTGACCTGGACAGCGTTCACGGAAGAGTGGCTATGATTTTATCACCTGGGATGTCATGTCACGGGCAGCATTTTGAAGAGCGGCATGATCTGGCATAAATCGAACTCTCTTGGACAAAACGCAGGTTGCCGTTTTGGCCAATGAACTTCTGAGACATTCATGTGTTTTTACAGTTGTTTATGATTGCAAGTGTTAAAATATATGTATTTTGTGCGTTAAATAGCATGAAACACTTTCAAGAACATCTTTAGGTTACATTTCACCTAAAAAAATGTAAAAGAAAAACAACTTTTTGAGAATTACATAATAATAATATAATATGCACTATATTCGTTTACATTCATTACATTACTCTACCTCTTAGTAATGTCTTAATTATTTAATGTTTAAATAATTAAACATGACAGTAACTGTGTAAATGATCATATTTCAAAAATGAATTGGAGTAATACAATTAAAATTAGAATGAGAAGTCAAACTTATGTGCCGTTTATTATTTTGAGTGTTGATTATTATTTCTAAAAGATAAATAGCCATTGAGTTTGATTGTTTGGGCTCTGTTGTTCATTTTAACCTTTAATATTATAAATGTTCAGGAAAATGCTCCCTGTATATAGATTATTTTTCCTTGAGAAAATCTTAATTATAATTGAATTTATTTAAGGAGACACAATTTGTTCAATAAACCACTGTTTAATTAAAAAAAAAGCAATTTTATGTTTAGTTTTCTCCCCCCTGCTGTACTGAATCTGTACAAAACCATGACTTCAATACCAATATATAAAAAGCTTTTTTCAATGTTTTATTCAATGCAATACTGAAATAGACTCTTCAATGAGAATCATCGAGAATAAATTAATCAACCACTAAAAAAAACCCAATATACAATTTTAAAGTGCAAAATGTCTCCAATAACACAAAATAAGTACATATATACTACCTACAAATGTATATTCACTAAAACATTGATGATATTTCCATGACTTAAGACTTTTAATCATTTCCGTGAACTTTGCAATGCTAAAGTCATGGGTTTGATTCCTAGGCAATGCATGAGGTGATAAAAGCTACACCTTGAATGCAATGTCACTACACGCATTCTGTAAAAGGAAAATCATAAATTTTAATATTCCCCATATTTTTCCATCACCACAGGAACGCTATAAAACATTTACTCTTGTATCTGTGATGAAAGTGCTGTTATGTTGTAGCCATTTTTAAACTACAAGCCAGGCAAATTGCCTCTCTGATGGCAATCTGTTTCCAAAGAGGCAAACTCGACTCGTTCTTTGAAGGGCATCAAAAGGATGAAGCCTCAGGTGGAATGTTGCCTACATAAAAGATTTATTTCTGTAAACGTGCACTCAGTGGCTCATGCGTCGGAAATACAGACACACCTGCTGTATATGCAAATGATTTCATCTTCAGTAATGAGCAGAAGAACGGGCGTTCGATGTAATTGCCGGCGAAGATGAACAAGAGAAACAGAAGAGAATTACATGGAGGTCATGTTTACAAATTTATTTGCGCTTTCAGAACTAGCATTTATAAGGCAACAAGAACGTCAACACCAAACACGTTTGTTAGAAACATAACTTTGCTTTGATCATCGAGAAAATGTAATACCATACTGGTATTGGCACAGTCATGTATCTACTGTAGCAGAAGATGGGTCAAATGCTCAAACGTTCACTACGTTTCCCAACATTACAGAGGCACGATTCAAAGTTAAAATGCAGCGTAAGCGATCTCACCAAAGCAACACAATAAATAGTAATAGTTACAATTCATTAAACGACAACAACAACTGCAAAACCGGACATGAACAGAATAAATACTTTGGTGAGGGCACCAACTCACTGCTACAGTGATTTTAACAGAGAACTAAAAGAATCATACATGAAAGGTAATTTCATTATAGCAATAACAACTTCCTGTTTGATGTGAAACGTCTGGCACGCAAATAATCACATTCATCCCATTTAAGTCATTCACTGGGACAGGAATGACACTCTGACTACGCTAGCTGTCCTTAACAAAACATCACGCCTCGTTCCTCGTGGGAACACGCAGACCTGGACCCCGGAAAACACAGCATCAGTGGTTAGAGGTTGTTTTTAGATCTCTTGGGTATGAACTGATGCAGAAACCCACATAGCAATTCCATGTCTCCATGGAAACAGTGCCAGCTCATCCTCAACCCCTCCCCTTGTTCTCTTCTCCATTCCTGCAGTCTCTTTAGCAGTGACCGCACTGTTCCAATCTGATCAGAGAGCCCCGCTGCATGGACGAAACCTTGGTGACGTCGGTGGCCACTGTTGAAAGCGGGAAGCTCTCGTAAGTCTCTGGAACGCCCCAGCCACAATGGCAGCGCTGAAGCGTCGCCTTCAGCTCCTTCTGGAAGTTGGTGTTGAGGAAGCCGTACACAACCGGGTTCACGCAGGTAGACGCCATGGCCGTCAGGTGGCAGGCGGAGAAGATGACGTCATGCTGGCAAGAAGGAAGCACCTGGTGGTACCAGTCAAAGATGGTGTTGAAGACATTGAGCGGGAGCCAACAGAGAGCAAAAGCGACTACGATTACAACCAACATGGCGTTGATGCGTTGAGCGCTCCGCGCTTTTCTCTGCCGGGCCTCGGTGGCCTGTTCCACCATGTCCTTCCGTCTGCGCAGACGCAGGAAAATGCGCAAGTAACAGACTAAAATGAGAAGCAGGGGTAGGCAGTATTGGAAAAGCAGAAGCGAGGTGGTGTACGCCAACCGGTTGCGTTCGGACGGCCAGAGCTCCATGCAAATGACGTGGTCGCTGAAGGGGTTGAACGGCAGGCTGAGGTTCTGGAACGGGGCGTTAGTTAGGATATTAAAGGACAGGAAGGGTAGGGAAATGAAGCAGGCCACCATCCAGGTGACGGCCACGGCCAGGTACGAATGGCCTGGGGCGGGCGTCCAGCCGGTGGGGTGGATGATGAGTTGATGCCTCTCCAACGCGATGAGGACCAACGAGAAGATGGAGACCGTGACGGACATGCACTGCACAAACGGCGTGACCTTGCACAGCGTCTCACCCAAGATCCAGCGGTCCATGAGCGTGTAGATGACCGTCACGGGGAGGCAGACCACGCACATGAGGATGTCGGAGCAGGAGAGGTTGGCGATGAGGATGTTGGTGACGTTTCTCATCTCTTTTTGTCTGGATATGATGAAGACCAGGCAAGTGTTGCCCACCAAGCCCACCGCTATGACAGTGCTGTAGGCCACGATCAGAAGGGTCGTGCCACTCACAGAGGGAGGGCACACGTTGGACTCCACCCATGTTCTCTGGCCTAACCCAGCTGAGGTGTTGCTGATGTTGTCCGAGGTCGGAGAGGCCTCCATAAGTTCCAAAGTTGGTTGAGGAGCAGCTAGGAGTTCACAAAAGCGTCCACTCTTCAAACACCATAAGAAAGTCGACTCATTTTTTAGATCCTTGCATGTATTCACAGCCAGTTGGTTGACCTAGGGGGAAAGGAGCATGTAAAGAGTGTTAGCTGGCATTAAAATGGTCAATATGTTCAGAGGGATTTAATGGAGAAGGATTTAACTCAACAAGTGAATCTCTGGGAAAGGTTAAGCCCCCTTAATCCAACAGATGTTTGTGGACTTGAAATCTGGGCACAAACATCTTGTTTAACGAGAAAGCACTGCAAATCTCTCTAAAGTATTTTCACCTAATCATTTCGTAAATTAGTTCATGCAAATATCCACCAAAAACACATGATTCGTTCTGCTCTAATAATGGTATAAACTCAACTAATACTCTTTGCAAGAACTCCCTCGGGATGTTGACAGGTCATCCTGTCTGTTAAGCTGACAGATGGAGGTCTCTCTCAGGAGAGTTCTCTCTTTATCCCTTTTATCTGCAAGTTCTCTTTTCTTTGGCCTCATATGGCTTTTATGTGATGAAGCGATAAAAATAATCATATCACGAACTACAGATTTAGAAGCTGTCGCTGTATTAGCACATTTTTACACTGTATTTGACAGGTTTACCTTGGCAACCTCGGTGAATCTGGAGGGTTGGAATAAGAGGAGCATGAATATTTCCATGCTATGTTACTGAATTTACAGTGCCATAGCAAAAAAAAAAAGGATCCTTTAGTTAGCAGTCTGAACTGAACATATTACAGAGATACAAATAAAACAGACAGTAATAAAATAAATAAATAAAAGACATCTTTCTATTACATTGTCCTAGCTGTTTGTGCTCACTAAGAAATATGAGAGCATGTAAGATAGATATTCAAAAACGTTTGTTTTTATAAATGGTACTTAAAGGTGCAGTGTGTAAATTTAGCGGCATCTAGCATGAGGTTGCTACTTGCAACCAACGACTCATCCCCATGCTCATCCCTCCCTTTCAAATCACGTTTAGAGAAGCTACGGCGGCCGACACAAAAACAAAGATGTCGTCGTTTGAGACAGCAGATAGCCAAACAAGTAATGAGGTTTCTTTTTACTTCTAATAAAGAACGGTCCCTGCTTCTAATAAACCAGACGACTACTTTGTGCATATTATTTGACACTGCAATCTGCCTCTAAAAACACCAACAGACATAGAGTCGAAACACGCTCTGAAGAGCAGTTTGTCCATTTAGTTTACTATAGAAACATGCCGGCGCCAACTGACAACTTGACATGGGAGGGTAATAAATACATAATGATTCATTATGCACACCATGTCAATAGATCCCCCTAAATGTTACACATGGCACCTTTAATTTACAATATTTTACCTAAAACAGTATTGTTTTTGTTAAATGTGTTTGCATAGTACGTATTAGGGATGCTTCCTCAAAAGCACTGAACAAAAAAAACGTGAAATTGTAAACATTTGTTGAACTCCCTTCGTTGCTTCATTCTATTACTCCACATAAAGCACTGCATCTAACTTGACTTCTGTAATGCATACAGATTGGTATCAATTGCATCAAATATTTTACTCCCACAGTCACTTTAGCTAATTTATTCCTCTCGCCGGCCACTCTGAGTTTCTGGATTGAGTAAGTGTTGTAATTAAGCCGCTGCTAATATCCTCTCTCTCCTCCAAAGCAACTGTCAGGAGTTTCACACCAGTTTATTACGTCATTCATCTCATATGGAGTGGGAAGCTGATTCAGGGAATGCCTTACTGAGATTATCTACTCCACACTTTCAATCCTTCACCACTCTAAAGAGTATAATTTATCACACATAATCTTTTAAAGAAGAACACTACAATTTGCATTTCACAAATAAAATACCAATGCTCTTAAGGCAGCAAAAGAGTGCTTTTAAATTTTGAAAAATAAATGAGTGGTATCCATAAAAAAAAGACTAGGGCAGGGCCGTAACCTTGAACATTGGGTGGGAACAAAGGGTTTTTTTTTGTAGGGTAGGTGTGTTATTGGGTTATTGGTCTTTTTATTTTACTATATTTTTTATTTATTTATGAAAATAATATACATTTTTAAAATAACCTTAATGATCTTATTCGTATGTCTAATAGCCTATGAAAAAACACGAAACCTTTCTCGTCAGTTACATGAATCATGTAATTAATAGCATACTTTCAATTCAAAACGGTTAACTTTCATAAAAAATCACTGGATATTCCTGTTGGGCGCTGAACATTTCTACTGTAAAACAGTTGATAAATATTAGCCTACATGATTTGCTACTTGCGTCTCACTGCTAAAACTAAAGCATTGTGCTGTGATTTGCACTAGTCCGGTCACGATCGTCAGTTGTAGTGCCCGCTAGACACTCTAGAGGGCACTCCACTGTGGACCCTCACATACACTCACTCACAGACACTGGCTACATTTCCCAGAAGCCCCGCACCCATCACTGATCACTCCACCAGCTGCAACACATTACCCAGTTACTGTTTACATCACCCAGCTAGTCACACTATTTAAGCTCAGCACGCACGCACGCACGCACACACACACACACACACACACACATATACATATACACATCCATGCGAGGTCTTGATCTTCTGTAAAGTTATCATTTCTGAGCGTTATTTACTGTCTTGTTTTCCTGGTTTTTGATAGTGGTGGGCAGAGCGAGGCTTCATGAAACACTGAAATAGTTGAAGCAAATGTGCCGTATTGTGTCGAGGCTTCCTAGTGACACCTAGTGGTCAATTGCACATGTTATCTGAAACAACTTTGACAACAAGCCATTTAAAAAAATAAAAATGTTGTGTTTTTGTTAATGTGGTGAGTTTTTAACATCCTCACTATATAATAATAAGTAGGTTATTTTGGTCATGAAAAATGAAAATTAATAAAACACATCAATCCACAATGGTCTCATTTCTGTTTGTTTTTATAAATGTCACTATATCGTAAACGCTATCTCAAAATCTTTCTCCTCTCACAAAAACCCACGAGATGAAGGTGCGTTAACTCCTCTTTTAAACTTTGTGGGAGTTGAGACAGATTGTGAGGTCACAATCAAACCTGTCAATCAAACGCAGACTCGGCGAGCACGCCACCTGTCGAAACGCACAGAAGCTTCGTTTAGCCATGGTCACGTGACATGGGTGTTTTTGAATCACAGTTCGGAGCAGTGTTTCAAAACATCTACGCTTCAGGATCTCAACACTGTGTCGAAACGTTAGTTTCGCGTCAGCCATCCCTAGTTTTTGTTTTCTGATCGTTCCCTGCCTCCTGTTTTGGATTTATTGCCTTGAATTATTGGACTGTTGATTGTTGGCTGCCTACCTCGATCTATTCTGCCTGTCTATTGATTGCGATTCTGCCATTCCTCGGATATACCCGTTTTGCTGTTGTTTGACCCTGCCTGTACGACTAACCTGTTTGCAATAAAAGCCTGCAATTGGATCTCTTCCGCTCGCCCATTCATTACAAGTCCTCTGAAAACAGTAAGCCGCGCCTTTGATCCCAGTCATTCTGACATTGCGAACGCTGTTAGACCGCTGAGGCAGACCAGCCTAAAAACGTAACATTTAAAATGTTTCGTTATCCTAACAAGTGCAGCAGAGCAGCATCAATAATAATTATTGGGGAGCGACTTGTCCCTGTCAATGCCTATTTTGCTTACGGCCCTGGACTAGGGTGCTCTCAATAGTTGCTAGGCCATTGCCTGAGTGGTTTCTATGCGGTTTCTACGTGGCTGCTAGACGTTTTGGGTGGCTGCCAGGGCACTGCTATGCAAAGTGTTCTGAGAGGTTGCTAGAGTGTAGCTACGTGGCTGCTAGACATTATAAGTGGTTGCCAGAACACTGTTATGATGCAGCTAAATTGTTTTGAGTGGTTGGTAGGCCATTGCAGACATTTTGGGTGGTTGCCAGATGTTTAGAGTGTTCTGAGTGGTTTCTAGGGTGTTGCTATGTGGATAAAGTGGGTTGATAGGGCATTGCTATACGGATGCTAAACTGTTATGAGTGTTTGCTAGGTGGCTAATCTATCTATTCTGTTCCGTATGAGATCTATCCTTCAGTGCAAGTCTATAGAATGCATTACAGCCCGCCCACTTTTTCAATGGCGTTGGTTCCATAAGTATATTTCCATTAATTTCTCCCATAGAGATTTTAAAAAAGACTTTGTTAAAGCTTTATAAGCCATGAACCAAAAAAAGAACCGTTAGGAGGTGAATCACAATATCACAAAAAGCAAAAAAGCATTTAAAAATCAGACAAAGGGTAAAAGACTGTACTTAATGGCTTTAGTAGGCTAATAGAAAGAACTACAATCCCATGAAGCATTGCAAACAACCTAATCAAATTACATTGACTCAATTACGTCATTTGTGGTGCTTCATGGGAGTGGGTGAAGCTAACGAGATCTTTGTTTTTTTCCGGTTTGAACTCTGATCGGTGCAATTTTCTGTACAGCATCATGGGTAACGTAGTTTTCACCACAAATTCTGCTGTTAAACAAGAATGTTTTAAAATTAAGTTGAAATAATGCAGGCAAATGGCTTTAACAGAAGCAAATGCTATTTATTAACCTCGTAGCTCACGGTATGGCTGTCTTTTAAATGTTTACAAGTTGTCGGTTTGCCTGTGGAGAAACTGAATTTTCACTTCTGGAACGTTACTGTTGCTCTGACACTGAATAGTGTTTCAGATTAATAAACATCACAATTCAGGATGCAACTATTGAAATACAATGTATGAAAATTAAGTCACTAATGCAGAAAAACACTAGGTTATCTAGGTCAGATAAGAGAATATCCTATATCTGATATGTGATATCTTTGATGTGTCCTTCACAGTGTACAAAGTATCGTATTACCACAGCGGTGGCATGCTGTCTATCTGAAATATAATGGCATATATCAGAGGCAGCAGCATCTGAGGTTTGTGTGTGTGGAGACAGTGACTCAAGAATTTCAGGGAGTGTGTGAAATTATATAAGGCAGAACTAAATTAATCATCTCATTTTCATATCACACAGACAAGTCTGAGCGACATGTTTTCATAACTGCTCACAGAGATTCACTACTTGTGCAAATCGAATGTTGTTTGAGATGAAAAAGAATAGAAGAAACGAATAAACCAAAAAGACAAAAGTGAATGCAAATGAGGGTTCGTCATCTGAATCAAGCTGAGGTCAAGAAGGACACTTTAAAGGGAATAATTCACCCAAAAATGAAAATTCTGTCATTATTTATTCACACTCATGTCATTTTCAAACCGGTATGATTTTCTTTCTTTTGTTAAACACAAAAAGAGACATTTATAGCAGAATGCCCAGTCTGGTTCATTCAATGATGACCGCCACTGCTGAACAAGACGGGAATTATCGCCTAAAAGTCATATGAAGCACTTTTATGTTGAAATGTGTTTTTATTAGTTTTACCCGTAACATTTCCAACGTGATTACGTTTACCTTAAAAACCATACTTTCGAAGAAAGATAGACATAAACATCTTGGATGACATTGGGGTAAGTAAATCATCAGGAATTCTGAAGTGAACCAATCCTTTAAAAGGCAACAAAATCTCCTTTTGTGTTCCAAGAAAAAAAGCCAAACATGAGAAAATTATGAACTGTCCCTTTAACTAAAGCGTATATAAAACTCGTCTCACAGGAAGCCAAAACACAACAGGAAATTTATCACTATTTGTGAGCTGCTGATTGTCTACAAGGTCAGATCCAATAGATTCAGTCGGAAAACAAAAGAGTGAATTTTGCCAAAGTGCTTTCTGCTTCCATTAACCTTGAACACTTTGACTGTATTTGACAGATGATCTAGTACTGGGGTGTCCGATCCTGATCCTGGAGATCTACTTTCCTGCAAAGTTCAGCTCCAACCTCGATCAAACACAACTGAACTATCCAGCTAATTCAGACACTTGATAATTACAAACCGGTTTGTTGGATCTGAACTCTGCAGAAAGGCAGATCTCCAAGAACAGAATTGAACACTCCTGCTAGTAGTTCATTAGACCATTCCTCGTGATTTGGATCCTGTCATTTTTATTGTAGTTGCAAGCTTCTTGTCATTCTCGAAGGGCAGCTAATAAGCTAACAACAACTACCACTATCAAACACTTTAGTCAGACGACTACCTTTACTATCACCATGACCAACCCTAGTGGAACATTAATGTTGTTTTGCCAACCTTTATTGGCATTTTATTGTGCTCTCGGCATTAGAAAGATATTTGACTCATATTAGCAGCTGTGAGTCATTTGGGAAATTGACAGCTTTATAATGACCTTGAGTTTTGCCAGGCTTATCAAAACCTCTGATTAAACAGACTCTTGATGGAACTGTTGAAACAACAAATTGTAACGGGAGCGATACATTCAAACCCTTCCTTCAGTCTTGCTGAAGCGTGTAATTTTTCTCCGATAAAATTCTTTCTCCTCCAATCTAATCTTAAAGGATTATGTCACCAAAAATGAATATTCTGTACGTTGTTCAAAGCTAGTATCATTCTTTCCCCCGAACAATATCAGTGGTGTCAAATGACTTTGAAAATATCTTCTTTTGTGTTCCACCAGAAGAAGAAAAAATAAAATCAGAGGTTTGGAATGACATGGGCGACAACTGCAAGTAAACCGTTAAGGTAGATTCGCACAAATAGCATGTAAAAACATTGATCTTTTTGTTTGATGACATCCACATTGTGCTATTGCTTCTCTAAATGATCTGACAATTTGTTCTCAATGTTTACCTGACGGATAATAATACAAATTCAGAAAACTCATAGATTGGGTTGTATCTAAAGACATCTAGACATATATTTTATATATAATATTATTTTATTATATTAATATATATATATATATTTTTTTAGTTAATCAAGTAATCGGATTAAAAAAATTGGTCATAATATATTAGGCAATAAGAGTTGGCTAAGGTAAAGTGTCAAAAGCAAGTAATAAGGTTTTATTAAACAAAACTGTTGAAATACATAATTTAAAACAATATAAAGTGATCTAATCCTAGTTTAATAATGGCTAAACAGCAGTTCATTCAAATTTAGAAAAAAAAAAATATAGATAAACTCATAGAAATATATAAATATATAAACTCATAGATTGGGTTGTCTCTAAAGACATCTAGACGTATATATATCTATATATATTATATGGCTAAACAGCAGTTCATTCAAATGGCCACTTAATCTTTAATATTTGGCCAATTCTTTAAGATGCGAAATGCTACAGACACTGTAATTTCTGTCGTTTTAAAACAAGAACATGTGGCCATCAGGACTTTTATTTTGAAATAGCATATTTAGAAATATATTGATGTGTTCACCTGTGCAGGCAACTTTATTACCGATTATAAATGATTTACCTTAACATTAAAAAAAAAAAAAAAAAGGTGCTGTCAGGGATAGAATCACATCTTGATTGAGAAATGTTTCCCTGAGCTATTCTGATAACCTTACAAACACATTTCCACTCATTATGTTCTTTACACAGATGGCAATTACACATTTCAATAACCTTGGATAACAGGATATTACCTCTCTCTTTCTTTGGAATAAGCTCTCTCGACCTTCAGCAAAATGACAATGACATGCCACATACGGCAGCTGACAAACAGTGTTATGGATGCGGGTTCATGGACACAGAAGCCCTCAGCATCTCAGATTGAAGAGGAAGAGCCTTGCTCTCTGCTGTAGTGGATTTACATCAGTTCTGAGTAACACTTCTGAGTTTCCATAAATATGAGTCTCCCTATAGGGTGGTGGAAGGGCAATTCAGTACATAGGACGCACACTGAAGGTAATAACCCTGCTGAAAAACCTCAAAGTGGCCCGAGGCGATGTGATTCAAATCCATCTGGGCAGGCCAACAACACAGAGACGAGTCAATTTATCGGAAAATCGGGGTTGTAGAACAGCAGCTCCAGTGTAGTCTATTATGTGGGAGGACATGAAAATAGCAGGATATAAAGTATAAAGCTATGTGGGGGAAAAGTATTACAATTCCTTAAAAGGAACAGCTCCAGTTCAGCCAAAGATGAAATTTACTCACCCTTAAACCTGGTCACTATTCTCTTTCACTATATCCCTGTGTAAAATGTGTGTATTTATGTATTAGTTTGGGATTAGTAAGATTTGTTCATGTGGCGGTCAAAAATGAGATTTTTATCATTTATAGATATAAAAAATATCTTTTTATTATTTATTTCATTTCAATTAAATGAATGTGCTAGCTATATTTTTGTTCAATAATGTTTTTTATTTAATATTTATTTTTGTGGGATTTTATGGTACTAAATTATATTTATGCTGTAGTTGTAATCCATTCATTCACTTTTTGAGCATAGTCCTGAAAAGGAAATTTCCAACTTAAATGGTCATAAATTTTGAATGCTTTAGAGCACAAACTTAAGATTGGTCTCTTTTCAAAGACGACACTTGGCAGATTATTGCTGAAGTGAAAAGTTTAAAACGGGGAACTCAAAAAAGTTACAGAATTTTATGTTTATTATAAAAAAAATGCACAAAAATACTATTTTCAAAAACACGATTTACTCTAAAACTGCAAGAAATCTAAACAAGTTGTGTTCCAAATTTGAGCTTGATATCTCAGAAAATGAGCTTTCAGTAAGATTTTGTTTGGCTGCTATATCAAAAGTTCTTTCATTCTCCTAGTCATTTACAATGTAGTCATTTTTGTTTTACAATTTTTTTTCAGGACCTTTTAACCTTTTTGAATTATCTCCATTATTGTGTGTGTGTGTTCAAATACCAAGTTTCGTACCATTCTGTAGAAGTAAAAAATCCTGTAAAAAACCCCCCAAAATGTACAGTTTTTTTGGCCAAATTGACCGAACAACACCAGTTAAAGAAGTGAATACAAGGAAGAATACATTCAATTCATCAAAAGTGACAGTAAGCACATTTATGTTACAAAAAAAATCCCATTTCTTATAAATGTCTTGCTTTTGAACGTTATATTAATCAAGAAATCCTGAAAAAAGATGCATCATTGTTTCTACAAAAATATTAAGCAGAGCAACTGGCTTAAACATTGATATTAATAATAAATGTTTCTTGAGCAGTAATGATGCTGAACTTTGCATCACGGGAATAAATTACATTTTAAAATATATTTTAATAGAAAATGGTTTTTAAATTGTGAAATAATATTTAACATTGTGAATATACATTTCACACTATATTTACTGTATTATTGACCAAATAAAGACTTAAAATCAAGTCATTTTTCAAAAACATGAGAAAATCTTACTGACCCCAAACTTTGAACATTAGTGTGTGTGTGTGTATAATATATATATATACATAGAAAAGAGAAAACAGCATCCAGATTCATTCACAGATTTGTATATTTCACCAAATTTGAGACAAGCTTTTCTTAAAATGTCAGATTTTGGGCCAGGGGCCGTAGTAAAAACTCAGGTCACCCACCATCCCAAACTTCACCCCATCCACTAATTGCCACAGGGTGTCCTTTAAAGAATCTCCTGGTGTCACCTTGGGAGACGGGCGTTGAAAATGCACCGGGGGATTGCTTAAGCATAACACAAGTGTCATAAAATATAGCTTTCTAGACACTTCATCTTCATTCGACTGATGAAGTTTGACAATCCATCAAAATGTATTACATCCATCCACTGACCTTTGATGTTTTCATCAGCACCTTTTTTAGGTTGGGAAAGCTTCCCCTCACTAGCTAATGTGGTTTCACATCAGACAGACATATGTATGATCGCAGCCCATTGAAAAATCCCTCAACACAGCACATGTAAAGATTTTTTTTTCAACCTTGAACCTCCTGGTCCTCTGCAGAAAAACACGAAAGATACAAGAACAATCAGTGACACAATCTATAGAAATACCTTATATTGCACATTGCACCGGTTCTCAACTGGTTTGCTGGTTTTAGATTGGACATCAAGTATGAACCAACCCCAAAATCACTTCTTTCACCACATGTACTACGTTGCATTTTTTTTTTACCTT
Organism: Opsariichthys bidens; assembly: GCA_037194245.1. Lineage (NCBI taxonomy): Eukaryota > Metazoa > Chordata > Actinopteri > Cypriniformes > Xenocyprididae > Opsariichthys > Opsariichthys bidens. Next base: position 5,503,623 of record CM074289.1, read on the forward strand.
TAACGTAGGGGTGTGCGATAATATTGTGGCGATAATATCGTAATTGATGTTTTAACGATATGCCAAGTATTTCACTCATTTTTAGAAACCAATCAAAACGCTGCACAAAGTGTCCACGAATTCAATGCGTCATGTAGCTAAGTATATACTAAGTACTATTGAGTGAGCGCATTCAGAGTGTGGCGTTTGACAGAAGTTAAGATGAGTGAAGAAACTGCGAAGAAGCTTGTCAGTGAAGTACGGCTCCAAATGCTAATCCATCTGAAAACACTTGTCGCTTATAATTCATTGTGACGAGAAGGGCGGGCAAGAGCCGTGAGGGAACGGCACAAGGCCGGTGGCGTGAGTAATATCGAGCGCCAGCTGCGCGCTACACCGGTCTCGTATCTCTCACGGAGGACCTCCGGAAGCATAAAAGGAGCGATGACAGTGAAGGACGAGAGAGGACCAGGCCTGGATTTTATGTTGTTTTGTTATGTTTGTGTGGGCGGTGGTTGCCATGAGGAACTGCCACCATTTTACTTTCGTTTTGTAGTTTGTTTATTTTGAGTTTATTAAAGTTATGTTTAACGTTCGCCGGTTCCCGTCTCCTTCTTCCCGTTATTACGAACTGTGTTACAATGATAAAATCCAGGCCAGGTCCTCTCTCGTCCTTTACTGTCGTCGCTCCTCTTTTATGCCTCCGGTGCTTCTCTGTGAGATACGAGACCGGTGCAGCACGCTGCTGACGCTCATTATTACTCACGCATGTTATCTTCTTCTGTTGCAGGGCTTATTTTGAGTTCCTGTGCAAGAGCGCCCTCTGGCTTTCAGATGGAGAAGCATTTACTAATCACAGAGCCGTACAGCTCTGTCAAGTTGCGCATTAAATAATTGCAGCCTTTGCCCTATATGAGGATTATGAAAAGCTTCAGGAGTCAGCTGAACACGGCGCGTCTGCAGCAGACGGAGCAAAATCAAAAAAACACAAACATGGGCGAATCATTTAGCAAGAAAGTTCCTTACAACAGATGGAAAGATATAACAAACGCTGTCACCAATTACATTGCCAAAAAAAACATTTTCGAATGATGCAAAATATCGTCTGATTATCGTTATCGGAAAAATGATATCGAGATATCATTTGTCAATATCGCACAGCCCTACTTTAACGTAAACCAAATGACATAAATTTGAGTAAAATATATTTGCGGCACTTCTTCTCCCTTTTAAAAGTTGACATGTCTCTTTATTTTGCAACCCCAACTAAACACGATTATATGATTCGATTTTTTGCATTTAGCATGATATTTCCCCCGCACTTCTATCTCAACCCACCAGTCGAGGCTTTTCCTTTTTAAGCTACATAAACTAAAACTGCTTTAACCATCTGTTATTGTTTCCATCAATGCAGATTTTCTGTAAAAAAGAGATTAAAATAATGTTCTGTCATTACCATTATTCCATCTTGTCTACGTAATCTACGAAATGCAGTTCAGTGTGAAGTGTTGCTCATATACGATAGCATCTAAGATTACGAGCAAAACAATCCCGGTGGTCAAGAACAAACCCTTGAACTCGGGGGTGGTGCATGGCGTCCGAAAACTAATCTTATGGTGATTTATCACAAGATCACAACTGCCCCACATGATGTTTTGACTTAAGGGTCTGTCTGAGTCATGATATGGTCTTGAGAATATCTCAAGGAAATAAGTAAAGAGAAAAGGACACTTTAATACCCATTACCTTGAGATCCTTTCACACCTGTCGATCAAACCGCCGTGAGGGAGACACCATAATAAACACTCCACAAGGGCGGGAAGCATTCTTAGTCTATATTAAGTGCAATGACATACCTGCATAGCCAAAGCAGTCCATGTGTCTAGTCCTGACCAAGAAAAAAAAAAACTATTTTCTGAGATTATAGATTTCTAATGCACCCTTACAAGCACAGATATCAAATCTCTATGATCATTCTTTCCCAGAATTACTATTCTCCAATTGTTTCCCCGTCATGTTCAGCTAAGATCATTCTATCAAATTCCAACTTGCTGGAAAAGGTGAAAACGCTCTAACCTCATTTCAGTTACCAACCGATATCAACATTTCACATAATGCTTCCAGAATTGAGATAATGCTCAGATACTAAATGATTGAGACTTTTTTTCATAAGCAGAAGTTACCTCAAGGATCATTTAACCATTCTAATAAATTCATGCTTTACCTAAAAGTCAAAAAAGCACACATTTCATACCCCATGCCATGATTCAGATGATGAAAATCAGTTGCATAACTACAGAAATGCCAGGACGCTTTTCAACTGTGCCCATGTCGCAAATCAGCTCATACATCATGCACAAAACAGAGTTTGTGTTATTTCCAAATCTCTACAGTACGATACATGCACGATACATAAAGCAAAATCTTACCAGTAAAGCTGTATTTTCTCCTGCGCTGATGCCCACAGTGCGGCGGAGAGCCCGAACTCGACTACTGACGGAGGAGGAGGATGCTGAAACTCCCTGTAACAGCATCAGCAGCTGTCTGATTCTCTCAACGAGACTTCAGGCGTGCAGATGGGCTGAAAGTGTCGAGACGAAATGCTGGGAAACTTTGCGTGGACGTGAATGTGGAGTCATGCTCGCCCTCGCGCGCAGATTTCACCTTTGGCTCATCACTCATTGGCTGCTCTCGGCAAACAGACTTGATTAGATGCATGCTGTAAGAAAGGTTCATTAATAATATGGTTAATTAAGGCTAACTGATGGCACTGTGTTGTTATTATTGGTTGAAAATGTCATTTAAAGGACCCTTTTCAACATCAATATAACATTATACTTATGTATGTCAAATAATTGATTTTAATGACTCTAAAAATCTCAAATGGTGTAACTATCAAGTATGCACGTCGAAGTAGCTTATAGACAACGCAATATTTTTATCAATATCAAGATGTTTTCTCATTGTTATTCCGATTGACCTGAAAAAAAAACGCTCCAAAACGCATAATATATATATATATATATATATATATATATATATATATATATATATATATATATATATATATATGGAAAAAATTCACGAAGAGCCCCAACGGTCCACGAGTCCATGACAACAATGCGTGTTGGTTAAGCTCTACGGTTCCTTGGTTACGCCCTATGGTTCCTTGGTTACGCCCGACTGACTGACAAACATTTTTAGATTTAATTTTGTTTTTAATCTACTTAGGATAACATTGATTTTATTTAAGAATTGAACAATTTTAACTTTATTTTTCTTCTTTTTTTAAAAAACAATGTCTGGGTAGTTGGTTATTGCAAAATATTTTTAATTCAGAAACTTAAAAATTCCTTAGTATAGGTGTGCTCATGTATTGCATTTTTTTTATTATATGTGTTTTAATAACTTAGCAGTCCAGAAAAAAAATGTAATCACCAGTGCCAGGAATGCCGTGGCCTCTCAATTAATATGAATCATAAATTATGCATGTATAGGTCTATAGAAACACTGAGGGGGGAATTATTATGTGTCAGTCTGCAGAATACCACTGAAATTGCATGAAATGTCATGAAAAAATCTTCTTGTGTTACAACCACAATGTATTTATTAAATTAAAAATATTTAATATGACGACAGTAAGTTAGATCAGATTAAAAAATGCTCATTGTGTATAAAACCTGCATTTTTGTCATTTTTACAGTGCACTTTTAGATTGAATTAGGGATGTTATTCTGTTCTTCTCTAACAAAATATTATTTTATAAATGAGTTTATTTTCCAGTTATGATTCATCTCAACAGTATTATAATCTCCTTCAACTATGAGAACTGCAGTTACCATAAAGAAAATTTGGGGGGGAAAAGTAGGTTGAGGAGATGAAAAGTATTTTTAGCTCCCTGAATATTCAGTGAGAATGTCGTAACCGTCGACACGAGCTTCAGCAGCTGGAACTATACCACAAAGTATATCCTTCAAAGATTAGATAGTCAAACAGATGTACTATGCAGACTATGTTATTACTTTTTTTTCTGACGTTTTGTTCCTTGACACAATTAAAGGTCAACATTAATTCCTCAGGCTCCATTTGAACATGACAGTATGATTTAAGAACAAATGAATTCCAAGAAGTCTCCACTGGGGTGTATTGTTGAGAACTGGTAATCACATCAATTTGTGTGAATAATGAGTTTCCAGGCCCTGGGAAAAGGATTGCAGACAGAAGATAATAAAAAGGAGCAGAGCATGCAAGACAACTAAGGCAGGCCGGAGAAGAAACTGTCATTATGAATATCGCTCTTTCATCTCAGGAAAAATAGAATAGAAATCACAACGAGCAGGCTGCGTAGCTGAATGTTTGATTAGATGTGCGCTGGGAGTTTGAGTTGCTTCGGTGGCAGGTGTGATGCAGTCGGTGATGGCTAGACCTTGACGTGTGAACCGAGCATGGAAAATATTAAACTCACTTCGCTGGTTCTTGCCTTTGATTTACTACACATGATATTTTTGGCTTATGTAATGTTAAGCAGATCTTAAACAAGAAACCTTGCAGACAAAACTTTGGTCTTTAAGATAACAAACCCATGCTATTGAAATGCAAATGATCTTGTCAATAGCACTTTCAGAAAAACTCAAGGAGCCAAAGGTCTTGAAGTGCAGAACTTAAACAGTCTGAAAGCAGGTGGTGCTGCTGTTTTCAGCAAAGGATGTTGTTTTCTTCTTTAAAATGAGAGATCAAGTTAGGCACCTTTATTTATATGCTTTTAAGAATACAGATTGTTTCAAAGCAGCTTTACCGTGATAAACAGAAAAATGATGATCCATGATGAAAAGAATTCAGTTCTCTAAAAATATCAATGTCTTTCAGGCAGTTCAGTGTTGATTCAGTTCAGTTCAATAACTGTATGAAATTAGTTCTACAGAAGACTAAAAGTGTTCACTTTGAGTCAGTTCAATGTTAATTCAGTTCAGCTCAGTAACTGTGTCAATCTTAAAAAATTCATCAATTATGAAATAAAGTTGATTCAGATGTGTAGTGATAGTGTAAGTGCAGTCAAATCAATCATTTTACTGACTATTAAGTGAATAACCTTTCAAGGGTTAGTTCACCAAAAAATATCATTTCTGTCATTAATTGACCCTTTGGTTACTTTTGCTATGTCCGACAAGTTATGCGCTCTCACGCCACACATCATGTTGTCACAGGGTGAAAAATACATCCCGGAGCAAAGAGGACACTGACAACGTACGAAACAGGTTCATAATTAAAATATTGTAATTTTTTAAAGAAGTTTAATCAAGTCAACTTTACATATGTAGCGCTTTTTACAATGGAAAAAATTGTGTCAAAACGTCTTTACAAAAAAATAATTGGCAAATTATTAAAGAAAATGGTGTCATTGTCCAGCTTAAATAAATTCAGTATTTATTCATTCCGTTGTAAAAATCAATAGTTATTAATTTAGTTAATTTATCTGTATATTAGCACTGGAGAAAACAGTATTGTAATCGTCCGGTCCAGCTCAGTTCACACACAATGGTGTCAACGCAGGCAGATCAAAAACATTGTTGAATATCAAGTCAAGTGTCCTCAACTAAGCAAGCCAAAGGCAACAGCAGCAAGGAAGCAAAGCTCCAACAGGTGACATCAGGTGACCGACAGGTGATAAAAAAACTGGAGAAAAAAAACCTTGGGAGAAACCAGGCTTAGTCGGGGGGGCAGTTCTCTGGCCAAATGTGAACAGTGCTTGATTGAATTCAGGCAGAGTTACAGGTCACTAGTCCGATTTGGGATTGTAACAGTCAAAATATTTAATCCAGTCCGGTATGGCATATTTTTCTGGGGTTCTGTGCTGCTGGCTGTCGTGTCGGTAAGGCCTTCACAAGGGATGATCTAGTTGACACAGTCTCTGCTGACACTTCAGGGCTGCGTTGTGGTCATGTATAGGCGCAAGTCCTCCATCTGACCAGGATACGGCCCGGATACGGCCCAGATTAGGGTAATACTCGGGATAACCAGAGATACTAAAATTAGCGTAGATGCCATTCTTCTTCTGATGTACCGAGTACATCTGGTCTCATAGGAAACAATAAATAGCGTCTAGTGTGTCTTTAATGTGTCGTGACAGATCGCTGTAGCTCCTTCAAGCGGCTCGTGAACCGATCATCTCTTCATACTAGTCATTTATAGCATCAAATAAACATGAATGAACATCAGAAGGAATGTTGTTTCATCTGTGGACACACAATTATTCAAGTTCAAGTTCACCAACATTAATCTACTAACTCCCCTGACTGACAGACAAAATGGTGGATTCGGGGTTATGATTGGTCAGATCGCCTGTCAATCAAACTGTTTGTGAAGGGTCAATTACTTACCGTCATGTCGTCCCAAACCCGCAAGACTTTCGTTCATCTTCGTTGAATAAAGTCGTTATTTTTGTTTTGTTTTTGCACACAAAAAGTATTCTCTTCGCTTCATAATATCAAGGTTGAACCACTGTAGTCACGTCAACGGTTTTAACGACGGACTTCAAAAGGAGCAATGTCGTTGCTGTCTGTGCTTGGATCAGATACCCTTGGATTTCATCAAAAATATCTTAATTTGTGTTCTGAAGATGATGGTTTGAGTACTTAGTGACAGAAATTTCATTTTTGGGTGAACTAACCCTTGGCATGCACAATATGTAATTTTTCACCGCTAGAAGTCGCTTATTCAAAACAAAGGCGTAGCTTGATGACGCTTTGATTTCACGGATTCATGGGACGTGTTGTCTTCACGTCTACGGCTGCAGAAAGAATGGGTTATTAATAAGACTCACTGTGTTGAGCAATGTAACAATGATTTAACAATGGGTTTTTTTACCAATGAGTTTTCTGTCGATGAATGAATCCAAACAGTTGCTCACTTGTCAAATAAAACACATAATATATTAAAGCGTATTTGGTGTTTCCATGGTTTCTAAAAAATAAAACTGGAAACGCGGGTATTTGATGGTCGATGTGTGGACATGATCCATTTCCTGGATTTAAACATTCTCGGAAACATTTGGGATTATGCAAGTACACGTCAACAGAATCTATTACATTGTTCTAGTGGTTTTGGGATATTTTAATCCAAAAATCTCACATAACGTGCTAGCAACGCAAAAGTCATGGGTTCGATTTCCATGGAAACCAAGAACTGATCAACGACATCCCTTGAATCTTGTAAGGTAAAAGCATCTGTCAATTGCAAAAAATGTAATAAAATTCCATTATGGATTTTCGAAGAGTAAAACCTTTCATTGGTACATTTATGAAACTACCCCTGGTTCTGTACAATTAACAATCACAATTAGTTTCATTTGGAAAGTTGTTATGTGATCAAATGAAAGGATGCTACTTCTGTAATTTCTTGAAGCTCAGTGCCTTCATTTGGCACTTGAGAAATTGAAAGCATCCCAATTCAGAGTCTTAAGTGGTGAAAAGCTTAAAAGCCTTAAACGGTCTTGGGGAAATCCCTGGAAAATCTCTGTGCAGCGCCGCTGAAATGAGTTCACTAAGCCTCTGATGTCATCCAGCGCTCGTTTCGTCATTTTAGCAATCATCTCTGAGAGATAAAACTAGAGCCTCTGCATTCAGAACACCCATCAAAAGGGAGCATCTGTTTCTGGGTCTTTTGGTACTGTTGTTCTCTGCTGCATGTGTAAAAATGAAACAGAAATCTGAAGAAAATCATGTAAGAAAAGCTCCTTAAAAAATGCATAAATGTGGCACTTGCGGCTCTCTCTCTCTCCAGTCCACTGAAAACACATTTTGGCGAGTGAAACGATCTCTAAGCTTCTTATGCTTGTCTTGACCCAATGGTCAAAAATTGCTCTGCTAAACACTAAAACAAATTCACTCACTCCTGCACTTTGCATGAGCTCTGTAAGCAATACCAGACTAAATTATTTAAAATGTTCAGTAGTTAGACGTAATACGTGATGACATTTATCTTGAGTATCCCTTCATGTCACCTAGTTGTGACCCGATGATAAATGCAGAGTGTTTCTGACATTTACATAATCCCCGTACAGCTCTCTCACTCATCCTCAAAATTCACCTCACCGTTCGCACTACATTTGATTTGTTTGGGCGAGGAATTCATGAATGGAAATTGTCAGAATGACAGTCTTAATTAAACATTCTGTAATGCTGTACAATGTGTTGATAATAATAAATTGCACTGTGCACCCATAAGCTAAAGAAGTACATTTTAATATATGTTGGGACACAATTTTGGCTTCAAAAAGGATTCACAACAAATGAAATATCTGTCATTCATTCCTCCCCCTCATGCCGTTCTACACCAGTAAGACCGTCGTTCATCTTCAGAACACAAATTAAGATATTTTTGATAAAATCTGATGGTTCAGTGAGTCTCTATTGACAGCAAGATAATTTATCTTTCAGATGCTCAGAAGATACTAAAAACATATTTAAAACAGTTCATGTGAGTACAGTGGTTCAACTTTAATATTATAAAGCGTCGAGAATACATTTTGTGCACCAAAAAAACTAAATAACAAATTTTCAACAATATCTTTATGGCTTATCCAATTTCAAAACACTGCTTCGCAGCTTTACAGATCTTTTGTTTCGAATCTGTGGTTTGGTTTGCGTATCAAACTGCCTTACACTTATGATGTAACGAAGCCTCGTTTACTGAAATCATGTGACTTTGGTGCTTTTTCGAAACAAAAAATTTGTAAAGCTTCGAAGAAGTGTTTTGAAATCGGCCACTAGATATTGTTGAAAAGTCGTTATTTCGTTTTTTTGGTGCACAAAAAACTTTATACCTTTATCTTTATAATATTATGGTTGAACTCACATGAACTGTTTTATAATGTTTTTAGTAGCTTTCAGGGCATCTGAAAGTGTTAATTACCTTGCTGGCCTCACTGAGCCATCGGATTTCATCAAAAATAGCTTACAGGTGTAGAACAACACAAGGGTGAACAATTAATGACGATAATAATAATAATTAATAATACATTTTTGGGTGAACTAACCCTTTAATGCTGATAGTTCTACAAATGCCCAAATTTCAATGAAGGAGTTGATTACTTTTTTTCTTTTTTCTTTTTATATTTTAAGGTCACTGACTACTGACAAACAGCAAACATTATAAAAAATATAATATAAACAGATTCATAAAAAAGATTAGACTTTAATTTATGAAATATCTTGAAAAGTTGATATCATTTATGGAATATTTCAATATTTAAAAGGTGAAAATATAATAGTAACCGAGTTGACTTTTAGTGTTTTTTAATAAAACTATAATCTAAAAATAGAATTAAGACAAATTGCATGCCGACGAAAATTAATTCATGGATTTATTGCATTTAATTTTAAAAAATTCAGTCAAGGATGTACATTATTAGAATTTTTTTTATGTCATTAAAATAAATACTGTTCTTTTGAGCGTTCTATTCATCAAGGAATCCTGAAAAAGATGTATCACATATTAAGCAGCACAACTGTTTATATATATATATATATATACTCGTTAACAAAATCATTGTTTTGTACAGATAATGAAATGATTCATTTTTAATTTATTGAATATTTCATTTCATTAAAAGGTGAAAATATGATAGTAACAGAGTTGACTTTTTGTGGTTTTTAATAAAACTATAATCTAAAATTAGAATTAAGACAAATTGCATGCCGACGAAAAATAATTCATGGATTTATTGCATTTAATTTAAAAAAATTCAGTCAAGGATGTACATTATTAGATTTTTTTTATGTCATTAAAATAAATGCTGGTCTTTTGAACATTCTATTAATCAAGGAATCCTGAAAAAGATGTATCACATATTAAGCAGCACAACTGTCTATATATATATATATATATATATATATACGTTAACAAAATTATTGTTTTGTACTGTAATGCAAATCTTGGACTGGAAGGGATAATGATTCATTTTTAATTTATTGAATATTTCATTACATTAAAAGGTGAAAATATGATGGTAACAGGGTTGACTTTTAGTCCTTTTAATAATATATTATTCTAACTCAAATCTAAAAATAGTATAGAATATAATATCAAAAGGATGTGCACATTTGTAGATACAGTAAGAAGACGTTGGAAAGGGATGGCACATGTATAAGTGTAGAATGACCCTTATGTCTTCATTCTATGAATAAATGTAGAAACAGGCACTAGAGCAGAGATGTATTGAGTCTGACAGTCTGTGTTCACTCCTCTCATGCGTTTTCATTTCTGCCACATGCTTGATACAAGCCGCATAATTAACCAGAGATCCCTTTAGCCCTTGCCACGTCTCTTCAGATGTGCAGTTTATGTGTTTACCCTTGAACATTTGTGTGAATGTTGTTCATTTTATTCACATATACTGGGCAGCCTGTGTATATTTCGACTCTTCAAAAGTCTTCGCTCTTCAGAAACCCGAAAGCATTCAAAGTCGCTTGCATCCTGTCAGATGTCACACTATTTATTTTCACATGTTTTATACACAAGCCCATTTTTCGGCAGCCTGTAGATTAACAGTCCCGCGGTGCTGGACAATAACATCTGAAAGAGGATATAAAAAAGATGGTGGTTGCATTCAGGCTCAGTGGGAAAGGAAAGACTGTAATAAAAAAGAATAACTGCGGTGATCTAATCGAAGGCCAGATGGCAGGAGATGATGGAGAGTTGCTTGCCAGAGGAGTGGGAGGGGATCCAACCCTGGCACGCTCGCCCCGTGTGTCACACCGACACAAATATGACACTAGCAACCAACGCTGCCCCGCGGTGCCAGCTGATGAGGTCACAACTGTAAACTACTTAACTGACTGTTTTAAAGGCACTCTTCATACATGTAGCCTTAAAGGGACAGTTCACCCAAAAATGATCGTTTGCAGAATGCTGGTAAAGACGAAACTGTAAAGACGTCTTCCACAGACTAAAGAAAATCATACAGTTTTGGAACAACATGAGCTTGAGTAAATCATTAGAGAATCGTTTCATCTTTGCGTGAACTTTCCCTTTAACAGTCAATTCCCTTCTAACGCGATCATTCATGTAGAATTGTTTTAACCCTTTCAAAGGGAAGGTCAGCAAGTGCTCAACAAAAATTCTGCATTCAAATTAGCCACAAAGAAAATGTCTTTCTGTTGACCCTATCTGAAAATATAAGGCTGACATTTTTCTCAGCTCAGTGAACACATGTATTTTTCTTTATTTTAAGTAGTTTTATTAAAATCTATTTAAATAACTAATTTGAACATAATGTATTTTATTAAAGCAATTGTGGGGATTTTTAAATGACTTTAAATGATTTTAATTTTTACATTTATGAATCAATCTGTTACAGGTTCTGTTAACAATCTTGAGGGTCCCACTGACACATTTATATCTTCTATAAGCAAGATTTATTTGAGCAATTTCTTTCCCCACCAGCGATTTTATTAAAAAGTTGCAAGCCAGGGACAGCATTTTTGATCATTTTCAAAAAAAACTTCCATTGCCCAGAAAATGTTGTAGTATGAATATCTGAACATATACTAGGACTATATCAAATGAAAGACTAGAAAGAACCTCTTTTACAAAAAAGACTTATCCAGAATTAAGAATGATGATCAAAACAGATGGAATAGATCATGATTGTCAACACACCCAATTTCATTCAGCAGGTTTGATTTATTTGCTGTTGAATGTTTGATGATCGCTTTACCTCACATGTGCATCAGCAATTTTCTATCATTTGTTTCTGCTTCCTTTTTTCTCGTTTTTGCATCCGAAGATGCTGTACTATTTCAGGAGACGTGTAACAGCGCCCCTACCATATAACAGTGAAAAGGTATTTATACATATTTTTTATTTTACATATTTCGTACAGGAAGTTTAGCTTGTTACAACAAGCTACTGTAGCTCTGATTAGACATACAACAAGATTACGACTTTTGATCAGGCATGTAAGGGTTAGTTCACCCTAAAATTTTTGTCATTAATTATTCACCCTCATGTCATTCCAAAGACCTTCATTCCTCTTCAGAACACAAATTAAGATTTTTTTGATCAAATCCGAGAGATTTTTTTCTTCTCCTCCATAAAAAGCAATGAAATTACCACATTCAAGGCCCAGAAAAGTAGTAAAGACATCGTTAAAATAGTCAATATGACTACAGTGGTTTAATCTTAATGTTATGAAGTGACAAGAATACATTTTGTGCGCAAAAACAAAACAAAAATAACGACTTTATTCAACAAATTGAATCCTGTCAGTCTCCTGCGCTGTTTACGTTGCAGAGCGTCCAGGTTCTGCATCAGTATTGGCCGGCTCTTCCGTAAGCATCACATGATGAGACTGACGGTACAGAAGAAATTGTTGAATAAAGTCATTATTTTTAATTTGTTTTTGCTCACAAACAGTATTCTCGTCCCTTCATTGCATTAAGGTTGAACGCTGTAGTCACGTTGACCATTTTAACGATGTCTTTACTACTTTTCTAGACCTTGAATGTGGTAATTTCATTGTTTTCTATGGAAGATTTTTTTAAAAACGGTCTTACGGTTTGGAACGACATGAGGGGGAGTACTTCATGACAGAAATTTCATTTTTGAGTGAACTTTAAACCACCTGTGTCCTAATGGAGACCTAATTTCGAGCGTCCAAAAACACATAAGGGTTGAGCAGATACTACATTTGAATTTGAATTTACTTCACGATCGTTAAAAAATTACGTTTTATTTATAGTATGAATATAGGTAGTATGAATGAAATTCAGACATACTACTGCTGTGTTCATGCCATGTTGTATTTACTTAAATATGGCTTTGTATGTTTTTGAATCGCTCTCACTGTACTTTGATGCCATAAACCCATCGATCGGCACAGCACTGCTACAAGTCTAATATACCTTAAATCTGCAGTGGTTGGGTGATACAGCAGCTTTGTGGGACAAATCATAGCTCTCAGAAAATTATGAGTTTACATGATATTTATAAACTTGTAATTACTTGTGCAAGATACACGTTAATTACAAGTTCAACACGCATGTGAAGGCTTTTTACAGTTTAGAATCGTTATGGCAATTACGTGAATGCAGTTTGCATCAGCCATGTTGTTACTGTCACGTGACCTACAGCAACGGTGTCACATGGGTTTTGTTTCTTTTATGTTATAATTTTGCCTTAGACATGTTTCCTGCTTCCTGTTTGTCATGTGATTCCCTGCTCCCCTCATGTGGTCATGTCTTATTGTCAGGCTCTGATTGGTTCCCTTGTCAACGTTCTCATTGGTTCATTGTCTGATTGTTCACAGCTGTTCCTTGTTTAGCGATTAGTCCTTGTGTATAAATAGCCCTCATGTTACCATTTTCTCTTGACTAGCTTTGTCTATATAACTGCTGTTGGTGAGTTTATGTTTCATGTTCAACTTTAGTCAAGTTCAAGTCATTGTTTAATTTGCATTTTGTTCATGTTAATCAAATAAACTGCACTTGGGTTCAGTTTGCTCGTCTTCAACGGACTGCCAGTTGCGTCGCTTCACTTGCATTCTTAAATCCCTCACGGGATTGTAAAGTGTCCATCGAATAAGTAGTAAGTCATCCGGGAACTTTTCACCTACTGTTTTTCGAATACTATGTATTCTTTTGCCGTACTGTTTTTGCATACTAGGAAGTATTTCGATTTCAGACGCAGCGTTGATTACTCATGACACCGGGAAATCTTATCAATGTCGGGCGATGGATGGCTCAAAAAGTCGCTAGATGACGTTTATCTGTTTTCCTAATCCATGCTCACATATTGTAATTGTAATAGTCTAATGTCCAATAAAGCTGTTTCATTTATACATTTTCCGACTGTTAACCTGCTAGATTTGTCGCTTGATGCTTTTTTGAGAGAAAAGTCTCTACAGGGTTCTGAAAAGTCGCTAATCTAGTGACAAAGTCCTTAAATTGGCAACACTGATTGCGTTGTGTGACTGAAAATACTGTCAGCGGTGGGGAAAGAGTTCAATTTAGGTCACAAGTAAAAAAAAAAAGAAAAAAAGGAGAATATTATCATCAGATTTAGCATTGTTTTAAATTGCCTATTAAACTCCAAAAATATTCTCGATTCACATTATGTGATGTGATATAAAAACGTGAAGAAACTCTTTTTCTAGGAGGTTTTCCAGTCAAATTTCAAGTTGTCCGATCAATTTATATCACACACCTTATCTGCCATTTCTGGAATGGGCAATTATAAAGAATCTCCTCTCATAATGGTGTGACAGCGGGTGCCCGGGCTGAAGTCACCCTGGGGGTAAAGAAAAGAGGACTATCGGGTCTTTGAGCGCACTGCAATTCTCTGGGGTTTTATCTCCCTTTGAAATCACGCCGGTCTTTATCAGAACTCCTCAGCAGACCAGATGTGTCTGAATAGGCTCTCCCTAAGCAAAGTTGCTTGCAAAAAGACACAGGTGCCCTTAGAGCAGGAGACAGGCTGTGAGTCTGCATTTGATAATCCTCTTTTTTGGAGCATGCAGCTAGAATGTGCTTTAATTTGAGATGATTCACCCAGGGTTCATGTCAAGCAGCAGCCAGCCGTGCTGTCAAGACCTGCATGAGAATACAAAGAGACGGAACAATGTATGCGCAGCAAGAATAGACATGACCGGTGTGTGATAACAAAAACTGCATTAGCTAAAACTACATTTTCACATTTTATGAAGAAGACGTAAGTGCGAAACTAGGGTTGCTAGGGTGTTGTGGATGGTTTCCAGTGTGTTGCTATGCTGTTTTTGCAGGGGTTTTTTTTTTTGCTTTGCATGTTGCTAAGCAGTTAGGGTGTTCTTGTTTTTAATGTGTTGCTACTGTGGTGTGAATGGGCCTTTATTGTGTTGCTATTTAGTTGATAAGGTGTTTGTGGTATTTTTAGCCTGTTGTTATGCAGTTGCTAGGATGAACTGAGTAGTTATGTGTTGCTATCATTGGCATTCTTAGTCTTTTTTGGCATGTTGCTATGCAGTTCCTGTGGTATTCAGGGTGGTTTTATTTAGTGTGTTGCTATGTGTTTAAACACCGTTTTGGTACTCTTTAAAATGACGTGGCAGATCGCTGTTGCCGCCTCAGATCACGTGAAGCAGCCTTAACTGATCATCTCTTACTCTTTACCACGTTACAGAACGAAATAAACACGAATGAACTTCAGAAGGTATGTTAAAAGATACAAGTACAACTTACCGAAATCCGAACTATGTCACATGTAATCGCTCACTCGATCAACTGCGGAAAGGCGTGAATAATACACAATGTCACTTAAAGACACAATATGTAAAAAAAATTATATAAAAATACCCAAAAACCACTTGCACAGTGTTATATATTTCATTCAGCTGTGTATTTACATTATCCTAAATGTTTCCAAGAATTTGTAAATTCAGAGAAAATCACAATTTTAAATAGTGCCCGTCCCTCTCTTGTCAGTGACGTAATATCGACTTTATCCCTGGTTTCCGCTTGTACTGCACAGTAACCATGTCAACAAACAAGGACAGTTGCGTAACGGCTAGCAGCGCACTGTTTCGTTCAAACATTATGGACCATGGCAAGCAAACTTTGGGACAAAAGTAGAAATAACACGAGGATCAATATCGCCGTGGCGTTTCCGAGATGGTGAGAACTTTGTGACAAACTTTGACTTAAGAGAGATGGCGCTCTTGCACGTTATTAGACGAGGTAAGCAAATGTAGGCTAAATAAGACTAATCAATGTTATAAAGCTCAACAGGACGAAGTGTTAGAATATCACCAGTATGATAATCTAATGTTGATCTATCTTACTGTTAAGTCTCATTCAGACAACAAACTAATACATAGAATAACATTACAAACACAGTTTAGTGTGATAGTGTAACGTTAGACCAAGTGAAACAGCGCTGCGTTACCTCACAGTTTTAATTCATCAAATAAACTGACCTGTATGAGTAGCATTTCAGCACTTATGAGTAGTTCGGAGGAATGAAATGTCCTCGTTTCTTTATATCTCCTGGGACTCGCGTGTGACACTGATATCTGTCTCTCATTATCAGTCGCGTCTGTGATTCTCGTCCACGTCCTGCTTCACACCACAGTCATGTTAAAAACATGCATTCACTTATTCATAAACATTATTTCCCCATAAATAGTATTAGATCCATCGGCATGACGACAAGTTCCATGATTGAATATTCACTCAATCTACCCCTTTGTTATTGTTTTGAATTGTTTAGCGACACCTAGCGGACAGAAAACACTACATACTGGACCTTTAACTTCCCATTTACCTCAGAAAAGCAATTCAATGACCACAAGCTCCTTAGTCAGGTAAAAGACAACTAGAGAGGAGCATTTTGCTAAATATATACACCATACTACATTATATTTTGTTCATTATGTTTGAATAAATCCTTGGATTGGAGAAGAAATAATTATGTAATTATAATGTTAGTATTATAACTTTATTTTACAAAATGTTGTGTAATATGTGTTTGTAGGCAAATCAGTTAATGTAAACCTTTAATATTAGCTATAGTAATAACTGACTTCCTATATAGTTTACAGCTTATTTTATTCCTTAAGAAAGATTGCCATGTACTGTACCTGATATATGGGCCTATCCAAAATAATCAATATCATATCAAAACACAAGCTTGTGAATTGAAATAAATCGAAACCAATCGTGAAATTTATGTAATATCCTACGTTTTCTCATCTGCCAGGTTAAAATCGTACATCTGGTCAGTTAAAAAACCAACTGTACATCATTCACTCCTCAAGAAGCCACATGATTTGAGGTTTCATTCATGTCTGTATAGCACAAATAGTTTACTTCGTATTAGGGGTTTGTTCAAGCGACAGTAAAAGTGCTTATATTAGCACAACTAATAAACTTTTGCCATTTTTTTTTTGTCAAAAACATCATAACATGCATCAGTGGAGAAATGCGCTCACTATTCCACCATTCGTTCATCTGTGGGTCTGGAAATACCGAGTGGCAGGTGTCAGACTGTGAGTGAGACTGACGTTCAAACGTTTGTACGCGGGTCACATGGGTTAATTAATCTTCTTCGAATGGATCAAGTCAATGTGAGGTTTTATAGCCATGTCAAGATCTATGTGACCCCCCCCCCCCCCCATCCCCACCCCTACAGCAGCCATAATAGCCTCAAATGGGCTTTCAAGGCAGAAAACGGTGAATAGAGGTTTTTGAGTGGATCTTTGACAAGCACAACTGGGGTTTGGACTTCAGGCAGATTGGTTGCTATGGAGACGGCGCCCCTGCAGCACACTAATGGCAGGCGGCATTGCGCAGATAAGCACAGTGCTAATCATAGACTATTGTCCTGAGATGCGTTGTGCATCTCCCATGCCCCTGTGTGACGGACCCCGCCTGCCAAATGTCTTTGGCTGGTCTCCACTGGTACATTTAAATCTGTCTCTCCTTAAAATTCTCTATTTCTGCCGTTGTTGTTTTCTCGGGCCCCCGCTGAGAAATGCAGAACAGAAGTGAAGAATTGAAAAGCAGACATAACTGGTGCACAGCAAGGGTGCTGAGAGCCCTTTTTGGCCTGAAAACAATACATCTATTAAATTATTAAAAACTCAAAGAAGTCTAGCCTATCAAAAACAGAGTATATATGGGCGTTTTTTAGATTATGAAACATCTGGTCACAGTATATCCTCCGGAAATACAGCGTATTCTCTGTGAGATTGTACACCTGTTGTTGGGATGGCTCTGGAAAGCACTTTTATATAACATTACCGTCATCATATTGAATCACAAAGAACAACCCTGTTTACGCAGTTGTGATAGGCTAGACATGACTAAGCTTGCTTGTCTGTGAGATAGATGCTTTTTCACTGTTAGGATGCCAACATTGTGCAACACTTTTCTTTAATGAAATTCAGAGACTAATTAAAGGCAAGCTCTCGTAGCTACGGTAAAAAGTCATGCGGGATGTTAAAAATGATTTCAAAGGGGATATTAAACATGTACTTCCCCTTGAAATTCACATCATTTCATCTTTGACTGTCTGTAAAATTGCAACACACTCAGACTGCCTGGAGCTTCGGCTTTTTTCAGTCATTTTGCGGGAACATGAACCAGGCCCTGTGGAATACTGAGAGGTATTATTCAATCATTTAGGCCAGATGTGACGGGCAGCCCGCTGCAGAGAGAGCAAATCGTCCTCATCTATCTCATTACATCTTTCATCACTGTCATTACGTGACGCGGCTTGCCATCGTAGGAACTCCGTTCAACGAGGAGACGCTGCAAGGACGGTCACATTATGTAGATGCGGTGCTAAAAGGATAAACTGAAGAAGAGTAGTTCTCTTCTGACCCGGCTGAAAAACAAGGTCCTTTCAAACACTTGAAAACACAAGTGTAACTTTAACTTCATTTGCATAGAAAATTGAAAAGATGGTCAAAATGCTACTATTTATCCATACTGTTTTCACATATGTAGGCCTACTGAGGTACGGTAAGCAAATTGTGGGATATTGTTGTGAGAAACTGTATACACAAAGTACACACATAAACAAAATTTGGGGTAATGCATTACAAGTAACTTGAGTTATGTAATCAGATTACTTTTTAACTAGTAACTAGTAACGCATTACTTTTAAATTTACAACAAAAACATCTGAGTTACTTTTTCAAATAAATAAAGCAAGTTACTTTGTTTTCCCCATCTGTTGACTAACAGCTCTCCTGTCCCCATGTTGAGAGAAACCGAGAATATGTGCAGAGGAACATGGTTATCGTAGTTCTAGACTAAATATGAGCATACATTTACTAATCTTGCACTTCCTCAAAATGAATAAAATCAGTGAAATGCAAAATCTGAATACTACGCAAACCTCCAATTAAATGTTAAATAAAATATTTTGAAGCATTTACTCTCACTTTTACATTTGCCCAAAAATATAACTTTTTTTGTAATTAAAAAACACAAACAAGCCCAGCCCAGGTGAGAAAAAGTAATGCAAAAGTAACTTAACGCATGACTTTTTTTACGGTGGCCGAGAGAGCTCAACGCGCTGCAAATAAGAAAACACATGCAAATAAAAAAAAAAAATACATGCAAATAAAAAAAACGTGATCATCAGTTTGACAACACATGTGCTGCAAATCCTCAAAACACATGCAAACACAAAAACGCGCTGCATATACAAAAACGTGCAGCAAAAAGCGCAAAACACAGCGGAAATGTTTCAAGCGGGACCCCAAAAAGTGACGGACCCTACTTGACAACAGCACAAACTAAAAATATTAAAATATATTATGTAGGCATTAACTCAATGTAATGTGTTTCACTAACAGAAAAGTGTATTAATATGTGGCATTGTTGTTAACTCATTAAACTTTAAGAGATGATAATTTAGTGGATGATTTAAAAATATTTGTTAATCATCTGTAGCGTACTAATGTGACGTAATTGTAACGGCCGCCTGAGGCGCTCGACGACCACGTCATCTGTGAGCGTGCAAACTGAAAAACACTTTATGAAAAATAATAAATACATGAAATAATGTACAGTTATTTATTTTTGTTTGCAGTTTTTATAGTATGTAATGATTGTGAACACATTGTGCACTCAAATGCCGTACACTATATAGGGATTAGTGAATAAGTGAAGGGTGAGTTGAACTGGTTTTGCCACAGCTAATAAGCAGGTCCTAGTAGGGTCCGTCACTTTTTGGGTCCCCCTTGAAACATTTCCGCTGTGGTTTGTGCTCTTTGTAGCGCTTTTTGTATATGCAGCGCGTTTTTGTGTTTGCATGTGTTGTCAAACTGATGATCACATTTTTTTTATTTGCATGTGTTTTCTTATTTCCAGCGCTTTGAGCTCTCTCGGCCACCGTACTTTTTCTTAAAATGTATCCACGTAACGCAATTAGTGACTTTTTTAAGGGACTAACGCAATATTGAAACGCATTACTTTCCAAAGTAACTTTCCACCACCACTCCACGTAACCTAGTACAGTTGTACCAATATGTGTGTGCAAACTCTGAGTAGACAGAACCACTAATAAATGTTCTATATGGTATTTATGTGTAAAAATAATCCAGACACATGCAAGACGTGAGTGAAACAGTCATACACGTCTGTCATTGTTTACATTGACAAACAATGGAAAAGTAGCTTTTCGCATACGTTTTATGAATACTGTGAATTTAGACATGCTATGTTTTCCCACTTCTATAGTGGGAAAGTATGCTATTTTGTATGCAACCAGAGTGGAGTACGTGGCATACTATATGCCAAAATGCATTGTGCTCAACTTAAATTTCCATTCCGAAGCACTAAATGTGATCCATTTCATTAGACCACCAAATGTTACAACCCAAAATTTAATGATAAAACTAGTAGCAATAACTGGATGCTACTCACTAAATTGATTCCTTACAACATTACCAGGTCTTGTGACAAACGTAGTGCGGTCATGTGATAACAATGTAGCATACTACTTTTGTCATGGAATAATGCAAGCTGTTACACTTACTATTTAAAAAAAAACTGTGCAGTATTCAGTATGCAGCAAACTATCAGTCCATTATCATTCCAACACAGACAAAGATTTACTTTGAATCTACATAAAAACACAACTCAGACAAACAATATTCCCTCAAATATTATTCTAACAAGTCTATTTGTTGTCTGAGAGGTCTGAACAAACAAAACGGTTGCTGGGTTTGCAAGCACCCAGCATGCATTTCAGCATGAATAATTTATTAAGACAGTTGTTGAGTGAAGTGAAAAATCTCAGTGCATCATGTTGCCTTGACTTTTAACTTTTCTCCCTTTTCTACAGTTAAGTGACATTGTGTTGCATTTCCACCTAAAATAAGTGAAAAATTAGCGAGATTTTACACTCATTTAAACTGAAAATATAGATGACTGCCAGACTGTAAATGCCAGTTCTGAAAGACACTCATTGGGGAAAAAAAAAATATATATATATATATATCTTCAGTGAGTTTTTTTCATAACGCCACAATGTCTAACAACTCATTGGAGCGATGCGCAGGAAACAAGATCCCCCTCAAATGTCTCTGTGTTGCATTTTCCTCGCTTTCACAGTCTGCCTCAGCAAATGCTGGCAATTATGTGCAAATTGCTCATAACATCTCGCGCTCAGGTTTTCTTGTCAGGGAAATGAAAAAATAAAAAGCACACATACACACACACACACACACAGAGAGAGAGAGAGAACACTCAGAGAAAATGACCCACTGAGGGCATTTTTCACATTCATGAAAAAAAAAATCTTGATGCATTGATTATAATGACTTTCAAAGACATAAACAAATTTACATGTCCCTGCAATGATTACTAAATGATTAACATGTAGGTCGGTGCAGTAAAAAAGGAGAGAGACTGAAACGACAGCTTGGAAATTCATGTTGATGAATTCCATTTATGCTAATAACCGTTTGGTAATCAAGACTAAAGTGTCTTTTTTTGTCTATTGAAGAGCGGCCTTAAAAGCCAATTTGCTCAGTCATCCTAAAAGATTAAATATTAGCCTAGACTTACAGATGTAAATCAATAATGTGCAATCTGAATATTTAACACCTATTATGAATACTATTAAGGAAATACATTGTGCGTTATTACTTGCAGTTGTAGATTAAGAACCTGTAAGACTTAAACACTTTATGAAAATAATTGCAATATGGAAACTATAGCCAGCATAGGAAACTGTATGAAGACTTTTCAAAATAATTTTACACATAGAAAGTAGAGTAATAAGAATGTAGTTGTATCTTGGATATTTGACATGAGGCAATAATAGAATAGAGAAATGACAAAGGAACAGTTTTACTGTGTTGTCATTCTTCCCAAAGGCTCTTCAATTCTCATTCTTACAAACAAATGACCCCTTGTGGACACGGGAAGAAATCACAAACACAGAAACAAACAGCTGAACTTCCTCAGACCACTATATGGCAAACCATATGTGACAGGAAGTTTAATTAACACGTAAAAAGTAATTTAACGACAGAGATCTGTCGTGAACCATCAACAACCACCTAAATAATAAAATTGTCTCATCAATAAAGGAGAAACCAAGCCCAAAAAGCCTATGAAATTGATATAAAATACCAGTCAAAAGTTTAGACAACTAAATCTAAG
Source organism: Opsariichthys bidens (assembly GCA_037194245.1). Classification (NCBI taxonomy): domain Eukaryota; kingdom Metazoa; phylum Chordata; class Actinopteri; order Cypriniformes; family Xenocyprididae; genus Opsariichthys; species Opsariichthys bidens. The sequence continues at coordinate 5,525,756 of CM074289.1, forward strand.
ACTATTTAGACAGATTTCATTACTTAAAATATACATTTTAGAACTTTTTAATGTACTCTTATTAAAGTGTGTATTGGTAACACTTTAATGAACCTTATTATAATGTATTAACATGAGAAATACATTTGTTAGTGTATTTACTAACCTTTATTAACGTTAGTTAACGAACACAGTTGTTCATTGTTGGTTGATTTTCGTTCGTTGCACATTATCTAATTTTAGCCGAATTAACTGATTTTAATAATGTGTTAGTAAATGTTGAAATTAACATTAATAAATGTTGTGTTAGTGCAGTTCATGTTAACTAATGAACCTTATTGTAAACTGTTTCCAAATGATTAAATAAGTATACCAAGTCAAATAAAAAAAAAAACACACGTTTTGAACACATTCATACAAAAACACAATTCATATTAATCATTTAAATCACAAGAAACAAATCGGGGCAAGTGTGTCCACACACTTTTGACCAGGACTACACAGAGAATTTAATGAACCTGAATTAAAATACAAGAGACAGTCAGATTAAGCATTTTTTATTAGGTGTAACCGGAACATACGCAAAATGTACACTCCAATAATTTACGGAAATTGTTTGCTAAAATATTGTGTCCCACATCAGGAGGGCAGGTTACATCCCCTGTAGTTCTTTGCAAAAAAAACAAACATGAATGAGGTCACCGTGTCTCTGGAATTCTGAGATGTTCAGTGAGGCAGCTCATGAGGCACTAGCTTGTAATGAGAGCCACATGAGGGACAGCGCTGGGGTTCACCCTCGTGGAGCCAGAACCACACCACAGCGGTGTTGTCCTCCTCACCTATAGACACAAGCATGTGCTTAAATACAACCTTCAAAGAAAAAAAAAGTAACTTATGTGAAGTGTCAAGAACAGAGATGGGCAGCTGTGGTCCTGGAGGGCTACTATCCTACAAAACAAAATCTTCAGAATTACTTGGCTGTGTCCGAAATCACTCCCATGTCCTTAAATTTGAGGGAACAGCCATTTGTAGTGGTTATCAAGTGCACTCATTCAGTCCCATAATGCACCACAATAACGAGTGTACAACTGATGTACACTCAACGGCTAGAGAATACCCATGATGCACTGTGACGGTCGCGGTGAATAAATTTGTGCATCTGACCAGATGGCCCGCAGCTGAATCATCCATCCTTTTCCAAACCACTGGTCCAATGTGGCTACAGTGTAACATCATACAGGTAGAAATTCCTTTTTAATTGGTTATTAAATCGTTTAATTAAAGGTGCACTATGTACTTTTTTCATCCGCCAGGGGTCGCTATCTCTTCAAAATAATAAAGGCGTAGATTGATGACGCAGTGAATATTGAATCATTGAGCTTGTCGTCATGCCGATGGATCTAATAATGTTTGTGGGGAAATAATGTTTATGGATGAGTGATTGCATGTATGAAGCAGGGCATGGCCGAGAATCACAGACGTGACTGATAATGAGAGACAGATATCAGTGTCACACCCGAGTGCCGGGGGATATAAAGAAAGGAACTCATTCTACCGAACTACTCACAAGTGCTGAAATGCTACTCATACAGGTCAGTTTATTTAACGAATTAAAACTGTGAGGTAACGCAGCGCTGTTTCACTTTCTAACGTTACACTATCATACTAAACTGCATTTGAGTGTGTTGAGAGTTGTAATGTTTAGTATTAGTTTGTTGACTGCATGAGATCAACATTAGATTATCATACTGATGATATTCTAACACTTCGTTATGTTGAGCTTTATAACAGTATTATGTAGCCTACATTTGCTTACCTCGTCTAATAACGTGAAAGAGCGCCGTCTCTGTCAAGTCAAAGTTTGTCGCAAAGCTTTCGCCATCTCGGAAACGCCACTGCGATATTGATCCTCGTGTTATTTCTCCTTTTGTCCCAAAGTTTGCTTGCCATGGTCCATAATGTTTGAACGAAACAATAGTGCGCCGCTAGCCGTTACGCAGCTGTCCTTGTCTGTTGCCATGGTTACTGTGCAGTACAAGCGGAAACCAGGGAAAACGCAGATATTACGTCACTGACAGGCTCAAGTGACAAGAGAGGGACGGGCACTATTTAAAATTGTGATTTTCTCTGAATTTACAAATTCTTGGAAACATTTAGGATAATGTAAGTATACAGCTCAACGAAATATACACTGTGCAAGTGGTTTTGGGATATTTTAATATAAAAATTTTACATATTGCACCTTTAAGGTTTATTGACCGTTCCATGAGAAAAATATATAAATCATATCATTACTACTGGAGCTGCCAGTTTTCTACGCGTTTCAAATGATTATTAAACAGCAAGAACAAACTACGCAAAGGCAGCAGTCCTTCCTACGCACTCCCGTGTCGATTTTCATGTAGGGAATAGTGGAAGGGTATAATGGGGGGGTAGGAGTGATTTGGTGAGTTTGATCAGGATTGGAGCTAAACTTTCCAGGACCCAAGTTGCATCTCCCTGATCTCGAATCATGAGTTTTAACTTACAGACACAGCCAACAACTCTTTTGTTGGTGATGGAAGGTACAAGATGGGGGTCCGACTTTGACCCTGCATACTCCTTGGGCTTCAGCATACTGTAAGGATCCTGTGAGATGGAAGAACAAGGTACGAGTCAGACTGTTTGAAATGCAAATGAAGTGAATAAAATGTATATCTTGAATTCAATGCAAGCTGCTTTGGTAAAAAGCATCATCCAAATGCATAAATCAAATGTAAATCGTCCTCTAGCCAATCAATGGAAGAGGGGAGTCGACGTCACTCCAGTGCGACTCTACTGACTGCCTCACTGGATCAGGGAAACATAACCCTCAGCTGATCATTTTCGAGCTGGGGTAAATCTTTCTGTGGCAGGACCCAGTTAGCACGGTAGGTTTTGATTTACGCTCGTTATTTTTTTTTTTTATGCGCTTTTAATTTTTTGATTGGGGTAGTCGTGGCCTAGTGGTGAGGGAATCGGGCTTGTAATCTGAAGGTTGCCGGTTTGATTCCCACGCCGGCAGGAATTGAAAGTGGGGATTGCGAATAAACAGCACTCTCTCCACCTTCAATACCATGACTAAAGTGCCCTTGAGCAAGACACCTGACCCCTGACTGCTCCCCTTGTAAGTCGCTTTGGATAAAAGCGTCTGCTAAATGATGAAAAATGAAAAAATGATTCACGCTTATTATTATTAGATCCAGGAATCGCAGGAAAATCATCCCATAACAGATCTCCACCTACTTTTAGTCATTGGATTAGAGATCTTATGTATCATTTTGCACTAGAGAAGATTCGTTACTCCATTAAAGGGAACAGTCAAACTTTTTTCACTATTTTTCACTATGTCTGTATGAATTTCTCATCTTTTTTTTTTCTATCTGGCCCTGTGAGGCCATAATAATATGGTACAGAATAGTAAATGTAAGATAATGTGTAATGGTGTAGTCTGGATGGGGAGCTATGTTGGAGCAGCAGAATTTATTTAATCTTAATTTTCTTTTGAAATTGTTGTTATATTATACTATATAAAATACCAATAAAAGACTGGGGGGGGGGGAAAAAAACCCCAACAACAACATTCAGTTTGACAGTTTTGACATACTGCGCCTGTTTTCAGAGCATGCATAATCTTCTTCTCGAGTCCAGTTGCCTGCTCTTCATCAGTGGGAATACCTGCGTTAAAAAAGGGTCAGATTTCAGTAAAAACGCTGTATAATAAAAAAGAAAATCCCTCATCGACCAGCAGTTCACATTAATCCACTTGTGTTTGAAGACTGCCAACTGTCAATATAAACTACCATTTCTTCAAAACTACATAAATATATCTCAATAACACACATTAAAACAACATAATTTCCAATGAGAAATCATAACTAAACAAATGTTTTCCTGTTTAAATGCCGGGGCGGTAAGAGCGTCGACCTCCGCGGAAGGCATCGCGTCCTTGGCGCGCGTTCAAACTGACTCTCAAATGATGCTGCTGTGCGCTTCGGTTATCAAAAACAGCCCGAGACAAGAGACTGACCTCCCGCCGACATCCCTCTGCTCAGAGCGACCACCGGAGACGGCCTGCAGGTCGTCGCGGCCCGTACGGCGGTTCTCAGCAGTAACCTTGCAGCCATGTCTTCCTCTTCCCCAAAACTACGAGAAACAGGCTGATGACGTCGAGGATGAGCTTTTGTAACGACAGCGTCGCGTGCGTTAGACGTCATCACCATATGTATTCCATACGCTGTGCTGTGAAGTGAATAGCGATGAGCTTTTGTAATGGCTCTGAAGGTCAGGTTTAATCAGCTTTCTCATGTATTGACCTTTTTTTATTATTGTTATATAATTTTTTTTTCTTCCTCTTAGTATTGTTTCCCCATTAATGTATGATTCTTATCCCATTTCTTCTCCCTTTTTCATCTTTTTTTTTTGTTAATGATTCTTAACACTTCCTTTAATGATTTGACTTTACATACAAATGTCTTTTATTTCTTAATTCCAATATTCTCCTGAAGGTGTTTGTATATTTGTATGGTTCTTGAATGATAATTTTAAAAAAGGGATAGCGATGAACACTGGACAGAAAAGTTATAGATAAAAAAAAAATGTTTGTATCGTTTAATTGCAGTTTTGGCCAAATTACATAGTTGCTAAAGTTAGTGTTACTGTAAATTATATATAAAAAATACAATAAAAATTTAAGATGTCCTATAATTTGAGATCATTCTTTAATGTTATTTGTTTATTTTTTAAGTCATTAGTCACTAATGAGTTTTAATGTAGTAATAAAAATAATAGCCTACATATTAAATACCATTGATATAGTAATAATTCAGTACCTTATTATCTGATATATAGCACAATGGTACCATAACAGTACTTAGCATTTAATAACTTTTTTTTTTGGAAACTGTAGTTCCCATGCTAAATGTTTGTGAGGAAAGTACTAACTATGGGAATGTTTTCATTTATTGCAATGCTGGTGTTATTTTCTGTGCTTGTTATTGACTGGCTTATTTGAATCAACAAAAAAAGAGCATTAAAGAGACATAAAACTTTTATTGAACATTATTTAGATAGTACAAATTTAAGAAATCAGATTTTCCAAATGCCCCGTAATATCATTAAAGCAGAATAACAAACCACAATCATGTAGTCACATAGTATTGCATCCGATTGGTTACTGTAGACTTAAAGAAGCTCCACAAAATTAGCAGGAAACAGTCCGTAGTGTCCATCAGGACTGTAACCCCTCCACCAGCCCTCATCTATCATCTCAATCCCTGTGATAATATCATCTGGGTCAAAGGTGATCTCTGTGTCATCCGCTAAATGGGAAACAAATGAAAACATATGACACATCATTTGATATGTTTTTAATACCACACTTTCATTGATTAAAAGAGAGTATGGAATATTCTAAAGTATTTAATTTTCATATACATTATATGTATGACAAATTAAGATAAATTAATAAATTGAATGAAAGTCTGAATATATGGATTGAAACTTGAATATATGGAATAAAAGTCTGAATATATAGGTTGAAACGTGAATTCGTGCTTCTCCTCAATAGATGATTGACATCAGAGTTTACCGGTATTTTGGAGCTGATGTGTGAATGGTATCTAGTCAGTAAAAAGAAGGAATGCCGTTGCTTGTGTGAACAGCACATTTGTGTATTTACCTTTAAAGTAGTTCTGATAATTTTATGGCAGTTTATGGGGATTACTGTCGGGATGTTGACTCTAAACTGTTTATGTTGTTTGGAAAATGACCAGCTGTTGCCTAAATTTTTCTAGTTTAGAAAAGTATTGGAAGATTTCAGAGAATGCAATTTTTAAAGTAATGCAATTCAGAAGGCTATTACTCTGAAAACAAAGTTATAACTAGCTGTCAAATTTGTACTTTTATTCCATGTATTGCAAATTCCGTTCCATACATTCAAACATCCGTTCCATTTATTCAAAAGTTCATTCCATTGCATGTATTCTAATTTCCATTCCATATTCTCAACCTTCAAATTATAAATACATAATATATATATATATATATATATATATATATATATATATATATATATATATATAGATAGATAGATAGATATACATATATATAAGCACTCACAAGCTTGGTAGTCATATAGCGCTCTTGCGCAGATGTTCTGGTCATCCCCTGTCTCCAAATCTTCGCCAGCAGGGGTTTGGAAATCCTTCAAATAATAGGATAAATAATGGCATTTTGGTGACACAACCATTACATATTATATTTTAATACACAATATTTTAAACGCAGTTAAATCATTATTATTACTACAGAAAATGATTCTCAAATGCATGGTTTGGATGAAATGACAAGGTGCCAACCTGGTTAACGTTCTCATTGACACTTTGATACGAGGAGACGTTTACATAGATGCTGTTTTCATCTTCATTTTGTTGGTTTGCGGCATCAGGGTTCGATCCCTCCTCATCCGAATCTGCACCGGGATAAACAGTAAGTTAAATTTCAGGAATAAATATGACCCTGACTGGCATTAATAAGCATTATAGAGAGAGCATATACCATCCCATTCATCTTCAGATTCCTCAGCTTGTTCAAATGGATTATTAAAGAAGGGTTCTGAAAGGCAGAAATAAGGCAACTTATAACTTACAATATAATGTTGAACTAGAGAAACAAGAGGGATTGTTGCTTTCATTCACCTGCATTTTTTTCAGGGAAAGCTGGTGTTTCACGCACAGGAGAGATGGGAGCTGGTACGTGTGAAACTGAGACAGCCGCTGCGGGGCGAACTGGAGATAAGGGCTGAGACCTGCTCTCACTGGGAGGGTTTTCTGTACTGACTACTTGCTGGGATAAAAATGGGCTTCTCAACTGACCTGAGGGGAAAAGACAAGAGTAATCTGAATATTGAGATTAATGGCTTGAGAGACAGTGAATGTTTTATATATGAGATTTTGTCAGATGTTCTGTGCGATAAGAGTTTTTTGTACCTGGTCGAGAAGCTGAAGAAGGCGTTTCACTGTTGATCAAGCTTCTCTCCTTCTTCATGAACAGCTCCCTGGGATTGATGGAACGCTGAGAGATGATTGACGCGGCCTCCTAAAAGTTAGAATATGCTTTTTTTATATCCACTATGACCTTGCTTCCTTGTTTACTCACTGGTCTTACTTTCTCTTCAACATACAATAGAGGAAAATATTAGAATTCCAAAAGTAAAATCCCCTTCATTTTCTCCTTAAAAAAACAAAGACATTAATACTTTTATTCAGCAAGAATGCATTAAACTGATCAAAAGTGACAGTAAAGATAACAATGCTGTTACCAAAGACTTCTATATCAATAGATATTCTATTTTATAAAACTTGATATTCATTAAAGAATCCTGAAAAATAATGCATCACAGTTTGCGCAAAAATATTAGGCAGCACAACTGTCGATAATAACTGTTGGTAATAATAATCAGCATATTAGAATGATTTCTGAAGGATCATGTGACACTGAAGACTGGAGTAATGATGCTGAAAATTCAGCTTTGATCACAGGAATAAATTACATTTTTAATATAATTAGAACACCAAAATAATTATATAATAATAATAATAATAATTTACAATACTATTTTTTATTTAAAAAACACACACACACATATATATATGTGTGTGTGTGTGTGTGTATGTGTGCGCGTTTTTGTGACATATCAGGACACAAATGTGTATAATGACATGGGTATGACACTGGTATTACTGGTATTTAACTTCAACGTGAAATATGAGGACATTTCATATGTCCCCACTTTTCAAACAGCTTTAAAAACATACTAAACAAGGTTTAATTAAAAATGTAAAAATGCAGAATGTTTTCTGTGAGGGTTAAGTTTAGGGGTGGGGGGGGGGGATGTACAGTTTGTACAGTATAAAAACCATTACGCCTATGGAATGTCCTCACTTTGATTGCAAAACAAACATGTGTACGTGTGTGTGTGTGTGTTTATATTTATACTATATAGTGTATTTTATTTCTTTTACATTTATATATATGATGTTTTTATATTTATACCAAATATTTTGCAATAAACCCAAAACATATTTTTCTTATATAATGCTCCGTGGGAAGTGTAGTTCATTTGATCAGAAGATTTTCAAATATTTTTTGCTTCGAACCAGTGATTCATCCAGGAGGTTTTGAATTCTTCACTAAAGAGCTTTTGAAATCTCTATGGAGAACGTCAATTGGAAATAGTCTACAAGATTCAAGGACACGGTCATTGTGGGCTCTCACTGTTGTGCTGTTTATTCAGACTCATCAGAGGTGAACTCACATTGGCCTTCTGCACCGACTCAGCTCGCAATATTCCTGCTTTTACAGGAGCCTGGAGTTCCTTCTCTTTCTCCTTAACAACAAGTGAGGCAATCAAGAGTGACTAACATTATATATAAAATATGATTTTAAAATATTCAAATTTATTGCAGGAAAAAAACGAAAGTCATAATTTTACCAATTTGCTTTGCTCCTGATCTTTACTTGCTGCCTCTTGTTTCTTTTCAAAAAGCCTGTGAGACACCAAGTAGGTAGTTATTTAGCAGACACATATATCCAAAGTAACTTTTAAATATTTGCTGAACCATATACACCAGGGGTGTCCAAACTCAGTTCTGGAGGGTCACTGGCCTGCAGAGTTTAGTGCCAATTTGCCTAAACACACCTTCCTGGAAGTTTCTAGTCTGCCTAGAAAAAAGTAATGCTTGCTAACGCTGAGGCGCTCAGGGAAGGAGACCAGAGGTCATTTTTTTTTAATGGATGTCAATGGAGAAGAGACTTCACAGCTCATCATTTAATGAATCGACAGCCCATCTGCTAATCTTCAACTGGTTTCCTCTTAAACATTCATTTTGGATTGATTTATTTTCAAAAAAAATCTGCTTAATAAGAAAAAATCATTGACTGCCACACAACTCTGAACGAAATTCACATGACATCAAGGCTGTAATGTGATTGGTTATCAAGGAACAGGTGATCCAAGTTAGCCGTTACGCTTTCTACAATGGTAGAGCCACATACCCTCTTATCTCCCATTAATAAGACCATGGCTGAGTCCAAAATCACCCCCTATACCCTTAAATAAGGCACTATTTGAGGGAAGAGCCATATGTAGTGGTGTCCGAAACCATAGTGGACGTTATCGAGTTCACTCATTCAATCCCACAACCAATGAACACTCAACAGCTAGATAACCATAATGCACTGTGAGTCAGGCATTGAATAAATTACCATGTCTGACCAGAAGATGGCACCTGCAGCTAAATCAAGCGCTGGTCCAATGTGGGTACAGCGTAATATCATACAGGTATAAATTCCTTTTTTATTGATTATTACATCGTTTAATTAAAGTTTATACATAGCTTTCGTGACAGAGTTCAAGATTAATCTTTTCATTACTGCTGGAGCTGCCCGTTTGCTAAGTCTCAAATGATTATTAACCACCAAGCACAAATTACGCAAAAGTGGCAGCCCTTCCGGCACACTCTGTGTCTGAATTCACTCACTCGTTTTCATTCATTCCTTTAAGTGAAGTTTATTACTGGACTAATGTAGGGAATAGTGTAAGAGGGTATAGGGGGCGGGATATAAAAGGGTATAGGGATTTCAGACCCAGCCCATCTCTGCTAGTAAGACTTTGATTAGCTGGTTCAGCTGTGTTTAATTGGTGTTGGAGCTAAACGGCCCTCGAGGAGCAGGATTGGACACCCCTGATTTACGCCGTTCAAAAGTTTGGGGTAGGTAAGATTTTTTAATGCTTTTGAAAGAAGTCTGATGCTCACCAAGGTTCAAATATACAGTAAAACAGTAATATTGTGAAATATTTTTAGAATTTAAAATATAATTTATTCCTCTGATGCAAAGCTGAATTTTCAGCATCATTACTCCAGTCATTCTAATCATTCTAATATGCTGGTTTGCTGATCAAGACACATTTATTATTATCAATGTTGAAAACATACAAGTTAAAAGGAACAGCATTTATTTGAAATAGAAACACATTAAAAATGACTTTACTGTCACTTTTGATCCAATTAATGTGTTCTTACTGAATAAAAGTTTAAAAAACCTTTCTGACCCCAAACTTTAGAACGGCAGTGTAGATTCTGTTTGAAGATATGAGAGGGACAGACACAAAGTCACTTGCCTCTGTTGGTCGATCTCTTTCTCTCTCTCTCTCCGCCTTCGTTCTCGTTCGTCTGCCTCTCTTGCCTCTTGCTCTCTCTGTTCCTTCTCCAGACGCTGCCTCTCCTCATTTGCCTTCCTGCGCTCCTCCTGTCGGCGGTTCTTTTCATCTTGCTGATGAAGGAGATTGGAGAGAACGTGTCAAGAGCAGATGAGAAGATAAAAGCATTGCATTTTACTGTGACGTCTCCTCACCTCAGCCTGAGCCCAGAAGTTTTCTCTGCTCGTACCTTGGATTTCATCTAAAGCGCTGACCTTTTTATAGACAGAGCCCTGTGAGAACAGAGGCATGAGAGTAATTCAGAAGGCAAACACGCAGATATTCAAAGCACCTTTAAATATGAGATATGACTTCGCTCACAACACGTCCAATAGGTTCACAATTATTGTTCTGGTTTGATTCTTTGTGGATGTTGTAGTTGACGCCCGAGCCCTTGAAAACCTTCTCCATGATGGCAGCAGGCTCAACATCATCATCTGATCGAGCGTTGATGGTCACATGGGCACCCTTTTATAAAATATACATTCAAAATTCAACATGAATAATTTCTAGAGAATTACGTTATGATCGTCTCTAATGTATGGAATCTAACTAATGCAATTAATCACATCTAACATAAACATTTGTGTGTGTGTATATATATATATATATATATATATATACACATACACACATATGTAATTGACCCTTTGCTGGTAGTTTGATTGACAGGTAATCTGACCAATCATAACCCCAAATCCACCATTTTGTCCGTCAAAGCAGTCAGGGGAGTTAGTAAATTAACGTCGGTGGACTTGAACTTGAAAAATTGTGTGTATTGACGTCTTTCTGCGTTTAAAACAACATTCCTTCTGATGTTCATTCATGTTTATTTGATGCTATAAATGAACTAGTATGAAGAGATGATCGGTTCACGAGCCGCTTGAAGGAGCTACAGCGATCTGTCACGACACATTAAAGAGACACTATACGCTATTTAATGTTTAAACTTCTTTAAAAAATTACAATATCTGAAATATGAAACTGTTTCACATCAAAAGTAACCTGCTCTGTTTTGTCTGTCGACGCGTTGTCAGTGTCTTCTTTGCTCCGCAATGCATTTTTTTCACTCCGTGAGAACATGATGTGTGGCGAGAGTGCATGGCTTGTCGGACATAGCAACGGTAACTAAAGGGGGCGGGTCTTTGCGAAGGGTCAATAGCAAACTTTTACATTAATCGATTTGACGGCACTAATTTTTTCATTCCTTGGTAAAATGAAGCTTCCATACTAATGGCATTACATAAGGACACTAATGTCACAAAACTATTTTTTAGGCTCCGTTTTGCACTCACCCTCAGAAAATTGGCCATTGAGTGAACATGATTGGCACAAACACCCTTTCTAACATCCTTTACTCCCTCGCCGGTCTGAAAGCAATAAACAAGTACAAAGATTATTTCTATAATGGGGGTTGAGAGGTTATATAACGAAACAGTTTTGGATAATTGTGTTCTGTTCATACCCAGTTGACGAGAACAAACTTGGGGACTCCAGAACTGGGGTTCAGCACTTTACAGAAAGCGTACATGATTTTACCGCTGTTCAGTTCCTCCACCATTTCTTCAAGCCCACCATCTATGGCACATTCAGAGAAAAACAAAAAGGTAGTACTTGTTGACTGCTGACTCATGAAGTGTGACGTCACTCTGTTGGCATTCTTGTCTGATTTAAAGCAATCACTCACCTCCCTTCCCTGCAACCCGAATGTCATTACTGTTTCCTTCATATGTGAACAACACCCTATAATCAACAAATATGGTTAATTTGCATGCAGGGTCCTTCTCCTTTAACAAACTGACTGAGGATAAGCACTAAAAACAACAATAATTGCTATAATGCACAAAAATAGTAACAAAACTACCCATGAAATAACCGGTTATTCTCTTTTGAGCATACGAGTTATATAATACCTCACAAGTCTCGAAAAGTAGCTTCATTTGCATGTTATGTTAAAAAAAGTATTTTATTATTTTTTTTAATTAAAAGTCACGAAGCATATTCACCATAAAATAAATAGGAAATGCAGTTGATTAATTGTCATTCATACAACTATTTTCGAGAATATGATTTGCGATTAGTAAAACGTCGATGTCTTACCAGTTTGTGTCCGTTTTCCCGTTGACCACGTCATTGTAGGCGTCTGTAAGCGCGGGACCGTTTTTACTCAGGTTTACTGCCATAGTGGGTCATGAAATTTACAAGAACTTGTGGAAAACTTTTAATGGAGATGTAATCATAACCCCCGTCCTCCTCCAGTGAACCGTCCTCCGTCGTTTTAAAAACGCACCTGTACGGTGAGATCAGGTTCAGCGAGTTTTTTTGGGAATTGAAACGAGGAAGAGAAAGAACTTGTATTTTCCCAACGATTTAATTGCTCTATTTTTTCTTTAAAAAAAAAAGAAAGAATCCGATATATAAATATTATATGTGGTTAGACGAAATATAATACAGTTTCTGTCTTTCAATCGTCGATTAGCATTGAGAATCATTTGAGAGAATCGGTTCGTTCGGACAGTTTCTTTTCTTTGGAAACGATTCACACTTTTAAGTCAAAAGTATCCCACGCGCGCCATTTTATGCTCCATTTTTCGTTTAAAGTGATAGATTGCGTCAAATTTGTTGTGTTATTGTTCAAATAGAATTGTAAATAATCCGAATGAATTACAGTGTTGTTCCGACTTCACAATTTTACTGCTTAACAAATTCACAATCGGTTGGACTGAATCACTGTTCAAAAGAACCGTTTGTTCGCGAATCGTACATTAGTAGTATAACTATTGATCAATCTAAAGGCATTTCAGTCAAGGTCACACGTGGAACTAGTTGGACTAGTACAATCACATTTTTGCAATTACTTGACGTACATAATGAAATGCTTAAGCTTTGCCTCAGTTAGACTGAGGGAGAAAAAGAAACTAGATTTGACATACCAATGTCATACTTTGAATATTCGTAACCGTTCATGCAAAGGTTAATTCAGTGGCAAAATTCAGCATATTATAGGAGTTATGCTATTCTGTATTAGTGCAATTATAGATAATGTACAGATGCCAAATGTTATATTTTCCATGTATGCCTATCATTTAAAAAACATTTAATATAGACCCCTATTTGGAAATTGTATCTGCAAATACATTTTATTGTACCTTTTTTGTTTGTTTTATTCTATTCCGAAAGGGTGTAAAATGATCTGCTGCAGTTCTTAGTCAGACCGCACGATGTCGCTATTCTCACGATTTTGGCGCGTCACCCAGATCATGCCAGAAGACTCATTATGCAAGTGGTCAGCTTATTAAAACAAAATGAAGGGGAAAAATGGAGAGTTTGTAGAGGAGGAAAAAAAAAAAACTTCAGCCATCATACTATAAAAATAAATTTGAGCGAAGCCCCACATGTTTTGCCCATGTGATGTGCAAATCTGCATTAATTTACACTACATTTGAAACAAATTAACTCAGTGTTTCAATCCTCTCGAAGGATTCGAAATCAGTATATACCTCAGAATTTCAACCACATTAATAATATGCCAGAGAAAATCACATGTGTGCAATTAAATCGCGCTATTTCATGTGACCACATGTGCGTTTTGAGCCAAGATCATCTTTGAATGAATTAATCACAGATTTTCTCACATGAAGGCACAAAACAGATGATTAGCAGTGCTGAGATTGTGTCACGCAGTGTGAAAGGGGAACTGTAACGTCAGCTTACGGTTTTGGTGTTAGTTTCAATAGCGTATTCCCAGCATTGAAGTGATTTGAGTAGTTAATGCATATCTTAATGCATATCTCATATCTCTCTCTCTCTCTCTCCCCCACCCACAGATCGGTCATGGGTGTCATTATGACCCTCCCGGACTCCAACTGTTCGTGATATGGCACTGCCAATGCCTATTGGGCAGATTTCAACTCCTGCTGTCAATTCCAGAGTCTTTGTCTCTGGCTAAGATGGCCCAGTTTCGCCGTCGGTGTCGTGTTGCAGTCTCCGGCCGTGTGTGTCTGTACGCAGGCCTGTGCTAAGCGCCCCTGTTGACAGGTAAGATATAGAGCGCATCTGCCCCCAGAGCCCTCTCACACACAGCAGACAATTGAGTGCGAGATCGTAATGGGAGCGGGGCCCCTAGGGCCGGGCCGTGGGGCTGGGAGGGCCGCGGCTCCTGTGTCATGGCTAGGCTGGTGTCAAGGTTTGAGTTTACGAGCAACCCACAGCCTCTCCCTCTCTCCACACACACACACACTGCGTTACTAAGCCATGTGCCTCACAGATCTCTGAGATTTCTCCCTTGAGGCCAATCCCTCGTAATCAAAATTAATTGCCTGTCCTTGAAACAGTAATCGGGTTTCACTTTCTCTCTTTTTCACTTTTGAGCTCGACAGGCTCAAATATTTCACGTGCATTGTGTTTATTGTCAGTTTAACGGGAGTGCTGGTTGCTCGCATGAACGCAAAAGGTTTTGCATGAGTGAATCTCACGAAACCTGTCAAGAACATGGTTTGGCAGCGCGGTGATATTTGATAACATGATAAAATAGTTTTACTGTCTGTTTTTACAAAAGGTGAATGTCGTGGAAACCTATCCAGATCATGTTTCTCCCCAAAACTAGAAGAAAGAAATATTATGCTGTTAAACTGCATGTTATAATGCATCTTCATAGTCCCTACTTACTTTTTTATTTTATGTATATATATTTTTTTAAAGTATATATATATTTTTAATTGTCTACTTTTTGTAGTATGTATTTATTTATTTTCATTGTGGTGTGAAATTGATTTTTTTCCCAGTTGCAAATTTTTTTTATTTGTTTTGATAGCTTGCATTAATTGTATAATATAGGCCCCTAAACATTTATCATATTTAAGAGTCTATATCACATTAATTGTTACCTCTAAATGAAAATAAATATATGTAACTTTTCAAAATATAATATAAAAATATATATATTTTAATAAATTAATTAAAAAAATAAATTAATAAATTACGCTCCCCATACACACACACACACACACACATATACTTTATTTATTTATTTATTTTTATTGAAAAATGGACAATAAAGCCATTAAATATTATTATGAGACAAAATATTACCATGGTATAAAATCGAATATTTTTTTTTACAATTTAAAAAAATGAGTGATCCCAACTTTCTTTTTTAATTTTATAGGTTTATTATGTTGATGTGAATTTTTTTTTCCTAGTAGCAATTTTTTTATTTGTTTTAATAACTTGCATCTGTTATAAAATATTGGCCCCTAAAAATGTATTATATTTAAGAGCCTAAATCACCTCAATTGTGCCTCAAAATGAAAATAAATATAAATATAGGTAACTTTACAAAATATAAAATAAAAGCAATATATTTAAATAAATTAATTGAAATAAATAAATAAATTACTCTCCACACACACCACACACACACACACACACACACATTCATATATATATTCACACACTTTATTATTTTTAAAAAATTGACAATAAAGCCATTTTATAATATTATGAGACAAAATATTACCATGCTATTAAATCAAATCATTTTTAACAACTTTAAAAAATGATTGATTCCAACATTTTCTTTTCCAATTCTCCTGTTCTGATTAGATTTTCCTAAATGCCGCACCTCCCGTCGAGACGCGTTTTGCCCTTATAACCCTTTTTTGGGGGATTTTTCTAAATTAGGAGCTGCATTATCTGCTGTGCAAACACAGCTTTGCGGTCCATTTCCTCCAGACTGGTTTAAGACTCTGTGTCAACATTAGCAGTCAGCCGGGGGATCGTATCGCACACAACCGAGAAAGAAGCTTAATGTAAACTTTTAAAAGGCTTTTCAATTACTTAGTTAAATTTTATCCACTTCTAGTGCTGCATGGTGTCAGACCGACTCTCTGTGGGGACTTTTAATTTGAATTTCCAGCGGCAGTAAACATATAACGGCGTTACGGCCTAGGGGCTTTTTTTGTTTAATGTGTGATTGTTTGTGCCCGTTTCCCCACTCAAACGTTTAAAGTAAATAATCGCCCGCCCCCTCTCATTGCTTACTTCTCCCACGGACACGCACACACAGTCCCATTAGCATCTGATTTGATGCACATCATCATGTTAGTAAATGAATGGCAAACTAGTGAGTCCCCCCTGCAAGGCCAGTCGATGAAATGCTCCTCAGGTGCAAACATCTCTCCAGGCCGGTAATCAAACCTCAGAGCTCCCCCGTACCTCCTTATCAGAGCCATCCTTAATTAAGAGCCATTAACATTCTCTCTCACACCTTCCTTTCAGCCGGCTGGCTCGGCGGGTTCCAGACCCCTTGCTGTCAGGCTTGAATGAGCAATGCGCACATTTATTCACTGGCCGGAGTGCAGCCTGCTGGCCCTGAGCCGAATGGTGCCAGACCCCCGGCCCGAACAGAGCGAGAGAGGCGCTTTATTGTGTACATTGCGGCCATGTAATGTTTATTAATGCTTTGGCCATGTAAACTTTGTTTGTCATGCCAATAAAGCCTGTTGGAATATTGAATTTTGACAGATGATGAAGTGAGAGAGGAAAGGCCGAGTGTCCATTGCTCTGGGACAGCTGCTGTAGCGCTTCTCAGCACAATACAGCTGGTCTGCTCTAATTACCTCAGCCGTGAGCTTTCTGCCCGGGTCATCTGAGAAAAATGTAAACCATTCGGTAGGAAACGGTGAGACGGGCTCAGAGTGAGTTATTGATAATGTGGCGTGTAGCACATCATCTGGAGTTCATGCTGCTTCCTGCTCATAAATTCATTTGGAGTCAAGTGGGTGTGTTTGCACGGACCAAACCTGGCCATAGGTGTCATTATACACTCAAAATTGAAAAAAAAAAATTCAATTGTATAGTAAAATTCTTGCACATCGAATTGAATAATCCTCACATGTTATTCATATTATGAATTGAGAAAAACTAGTGCTTATAAAACATGTTGAATAGAAGTTAATGGACCGTTTAGTTTGTGATTTGTATTCATAAATTTAAAAATATTTTTTTTATGAATACAAATCACATAAACTAAATGGTTCATCCCCTTGTTCTGTTATACATAATGTTTTATTAAGCCCTAGTGTGTGTTTTTTTCAATTCAATTTAAAGGAATTTTGCTATACAGTTGAAATTCATTTAAAAAAAAAAAAAAAAAGCTTAATTTTTTTAGTGTACTTGTATATTTCAGTAATATAACTGCTAGTCATTTTAATGGAAATGACTGTAGAAATGTTTTATTGAGTTGGTTAATTTACAATATACAGTACTATATATATATATTACGGTGAAATACTGAATTGTATTTAACAGGACATAAATGTACAGTACTTGTTAAGTCATATATTTAGCATGAAGAGACTGAATCCTATTTTAGGAGATTTTGACATTGTTTTGAGATAATACGACATTATTTTCATGACAATTAAGCACATTTAGCCCCATTTCTCATTATTGTAATGCAAAATATCTCATTATCATTCATATGTAAAAAAAAACACAAAAAAACACAAAAAAGTTACTTGGTTTAAATTGAAAAGTATTTATATATTATGATTAATAATTTTAGTGAGTTGGTTAATTTACCCTATACAGTAAAAATATAAGTGTTTTTTTAACAAGTAAAATGCTGTAAAAATGTTTTTTAATTTGTGGTGAAATTATGTATCGAATTTAACAATGAATACGTGTGGTTGTTAAATCACGTTGAGGATAAAATCCTCTTATTTCTAAAATATAATGTGTAAGCTTTTTAAAAAACATGATCAAGCAATTGTATTTAGCATAAAGAGACTGGAGACTAAGCTTTGACACAACATGGCATTACTTTAATGACAATGAAGCACATTTACCACCATTTCTTATTATGTGATTTTGCAGTGTCCGGCTCATCTGAAGTCAAACAGATAGTGTGAGGTCAGTCAGCAGGCCATTAGCTGTGATCGTATCACACAGTCTTGGTGTGCACTCCTGGGGTGTAAACTTCACCTCGGTGCACTCTGACACATTTCACAGGGGACTTTTACAACCTGTGGGTTGCGGCGGCCTAAACAACATTGTTTGCTTTGACTGTGGTTAGTACAGTCGCCACAGCGTTTAATGGTCTATTTGGTGTGCTGAGAAGAGGCTTTTTTTTGACAGAGTGGCTGTTTTTTTATGGTTAGAGTTTGTGCCCTAATAGTATCTCATTTCCTTTCCACACTAGGCTGACCAAAACAGAAGCAAACTGATGGCACGGTGAAGCCATACGCCCCAGATAACACCTCTGTTGTCCACATGTCCTACAGAGGATAGTTAATCTTGAGTTATGCTGTAAAAATGGCTCTTATAAATGTTAAAAATGTAAAACTAGTTGATTAAATTATCCTATATATACACAGTAAAAAATGATATTAAATTTTTCTATGCAACATCTACATGTAACATATGTTAGATGCATTTAATCGATTTGTCAGCACTAATTATATATATATATGTATCTTTTTTTCTTTTGATTACATTTTCTATTATGAATATTTAATTCACATACTGTTTTTATAATATTTAAATGAGTTAAATCAGGCTATTGATTGTTTTTTTTTATTAATTTTGTAAATAAAAAGCCATTTTATGATGGTTATTTTTTTACAGCTACAGCCATTTTTTTTTAAATATTCACTTGATTTTTTTTACATAATAATATATAATGATTAATTTATTTTATTATTGACTTTTTCTGCATTTTATTTTTACAATAATAATATATAATGATTGATGATGGATTTTATTATTGACATTTTATGGTTTTTGTTTTTACAATAGTAATATATAATGATGGATTTTATTGATATCTTTTCAATTGTATGGATAATAATGCTTGAGAATGACATCCTTTATTCCTTTATGACATTCTTTAATGACGCAGTCATATTTTATATGACTGTTAATTGTGGTGTAATGTGGTTCCAGTTAGGGATTATTGTCCACAGGGACATTTTTTCCTGGTCTCAGAGGGCAAAATCTAGTGTGGGGATAAATCAAATCAAGCCTGAAGTGTGCTGGTGGTCAGACCTCTTGTCCATTGTTCGAATGACCCATTGATTCCCCAGGGAGCTCAACATGGTGGCAATTAGTCTGAACCCTTCCCCTCCCATCCATTAGTCAGTCCAAACAGCATCCAGCACACCAGGACACCCCCGTTCTCTTAATCATTAGCCTCTGGTTCAAACAGAAATCAAAGTCAGATCCTACACCTCCATTAGAGAAGTCTATCTGGTTTTGTTTAGTGGCCTAAATCCACTCTAGAGTCTTTCTGGAGAGCATTTGTTCCTTTACGACATCTTGAGGAACCCACTTGATCTGTGGCTTTCTTCAGGAGATCTGACACAACAAGTGGCCGACGCTATCCAAACAGGTTTATCACACAGCGGCTTCGGCAGGCACTCTCCAGCTGTTTGAAATACTGTGACACATCCTTCCGCCTCACCCCTTCTCTCGGTTTCCTTGAGGAACAAAAGAGGGATTTCCTTTTGGACTGATATATGGCGTGGCTGGATGAGTAGGAGTGAAACAGCGGGAGTTATAATGGGAGATAGAATGTCTTTGGGTAATATGCTTGTCTCGTCACATTAGCCCACTGACCGCTGACAGACAAAAACGAGACACGGTGATGGGGATTTACTTTGGTTTTATCCCCTTCCATCTATCTCCGCCATGATTGGATGAGATCATCCAATTCCTAATCTAATTGCCATGATTCAGACTCTTATTCCTGTACAAAGCTTTGTGACTGGTTTGTTCACTGCAGGTCCCAATGGAAGAGCTGAATAGGCACACAAAGAGCCCGTGGAACGGAGATTGTGGGCCCCACGGCCCCATCCTCCCCCAGCACCAAGGCGTCCCGAACAACTGCTACAGTCCACATAATCCCAATCCGGTTTTCACTTCCTGTATGCCAGGGGTGGGTGGTCATTGCACAGACACTGACTTTTACGCTAACAGGCTCATAAATATTGACCAGGGAACTCCTGGTTGTAAATATTTCACAAGACCTTTTTTTTTTTTTTTTTTTTATTAAAGCCAACATGCAGAGCCTAAAACTAACTTTTTGCCACACCTGCCAATGGCTGATGACTTTACCGCCCATAAATAATTTTTTTTTACCTGCCCTGAAACCAGGCAGTAATGACACCAAAACTTTAGAAACCAGTGAAAATTCACAATCCTCTATACCAATTTTGACACCACAGTCAAAACCTCCTGACTAATATAAATTAAAGACAGTCAGTAATAAAATAAGAACAAATAATCAAATTACAAGCAATAGCACAAATAAATAGAATATAACAAATATATTACAAATGAAATAGACAGGGATTTTCAGGTACAGAAATTGAATAATCCAATGTAAAATAACACTGCATAGTCTTCACTTTATAAATGAAACATGGATTAATCCTTATTAAAGTTATAAAAGTTATTCAGCCAAGAGCAGTGAGTGATTTTCTCTTAGTCTTTTGTTGTTTGATTAACATTAACGACACAGATGGAAGCAGGTTAATTAGGCTGCTGTCACTTTAAGAGCTGCACGGATGCAATATACTGTTACACATGCGGTTCTTTCTGTTTTTTATGTTCACTTAAGACATAACAGACTTTATTTACTAGGATCCTCGCCAAGATGGGTATTTTGTGTATGTGTGTGCGTGTTTTTGTGATTTATGAGGACACAAATTTGTGTAATGACAGGGGTATGACACTGGTATTAGAACTTAAACGTGAAATATGAGGAGATTAGGCTTCCACATGTGTGAAATACCTTTAAAAACATACTAAACAATGTTTTATTAAAAATGTAAAAATGCAGAATGTTTTGTGTGATGGGTAGGTGTAGGAGCAGAGTTAGTGTAGGGGGACAGAATGTACAGTTTGTACAGTATAAAAACCATTACGCCTATGGAATGTCCTCACTTTGATAGCAAAACAAACCTGTGTGTGTGAATTTGTCTGTTCAAGCACAAAAAGGCTTGAAAGAGAAATCAATTCAGTATTCACCTGCTGTCTGAGAAGGTGAATCACAACATTGCAATGCAAGAATTCATAGAAATGTTAATGGCCAACTGGCGATTGACACCGTTTCACATACCATTAATCTTTCACATACAAGTAAGCAATGAGGTACGAGAGTCTGTGCTGTATTGTGAAGAAGTCATGGCTGAAAGGCGTTGTTAGGCAATAGACGCGAAGTCGTGACTTATTCACGACACAGCACAGCACTAGCCTCGAGTCCCTTATTCCTTTTATAAAACGGTTACCACACAATATAAATATTAATGCCAAAAATATGTATCAATTCTACTTTCATTGAAGTAAAATCAATAAATGCCTTCCTTTCCACGGACAGATTTTTTAGGACTGACCTGAAGTCCTAAATCTGAATGCAGGTAATTAACTCGCTTTCTCACGATACTCTTCTACATAATACAGGAAGCTTCAGTGAACAATATCGATTGAGAACAAACAAAGTTTGCTAAGAGTGGTTGCTGAGGGTGTTGTGTAGTGTGTTATCATGAATAAAACACAGCTATTGACCAATCAGAATCAAGGACAAGGACTTCTGAGTTCTTTTAGTGCGTTGCTATGCTGTTTCTAACGTGTTTTGAGTGGGTTTTAGTGCATTGCTGTGCTTTTGTATTCTGCATAGATAGTTGCTAGATAAAATCCAGTGTGCACTGCAGTTTCATCATTTGCATTGCCAGATTTTTTTTATTTTTATGCATTTCCTATGAATTTAACCTTCAATATTGGTGTCGCAAATGCCTTGTGCTATCATTTTTAACTACGGGAATGCCCAGCAATGAATAATCACTTTAAAAAGGTTTGCAGTTCAAGTTTCAGATTAATTGCGGTAAATAATTTGTTCACGTTTGTGGCAGATGGGAAACGTATATTGACATTTTTCCGATCCGGTTGCACAGACATCGTTATAAGCAAAACATAGCAGTGAAGTTTGTTTGAGTCATCTTTCTGCTAGTGGCACAAGTTTAGCCCATTGGAATGTAAGGTCAGCAAATGGAGAGGAAGGGATATGACTATGGCCTCCGCTGGGATAAACGGGGAAATAGAGGGTTTGTATTTATATACAATGGGCACTCACCAGCCGTTGCACGCTGGGACTGAGAGCTTTCACCACTGTGTGGGGTTAAAGGTTAATAGCCTCTTGGAGTTACATGCATAGAGCACGGGTGAGAGGTCACAATAGGGAGATGAAGACACACAGGTCCAAAGTTTCACTAATATCAGATTAAAAAGTTAGAAAGATATAACCTGTGCCTTAAAGGGGACCTTTTATGCAAAATTCACTTTTACACGGCAGTGTGTACAAAACCACCCTATAATGGTACAAATCCACCCGCTCCTTTTCTTTAATCCCTATAAATCACAAACAGTGTCTCAGAATAAACCATTTGCAGTTTCTGTGCCATGTGATGTCACATTCCACAGGCCCCGCCCACAACTGTCGACAGACTCCGCCCTATAAGCTTAGCTCCAGTCGTGAGTGAGCTGTACACTCTCCGCCATGTTTATCTCCTCCCAGCAGCATTCAAGTAGGAAAACGTTATTAAAGTTATTCAATCAAGAGCATTGAGTGATTTTCTGTTTTTCTTTTGTTGTTTAGTTCATATTAAGAGCAGTAGGTACTGTATATTTTTCACTTTAATATTTTTTATCTAACACTATTTCTTGCCCTGCTGTTTACGTTCACAGACATAACCGACTGTGTTTGTGTCAACTTTGTGTTTTTGACGTAAACTTGTTGACAGTTTAAGCGCAATAAGATGTGTAAGAGAAATCGGTTCAGTCCTATAAAGGGGGCGGGGAGCAGCAGCTCATTTGCATTTAAAGATACATGCACGAAAACAGCATCTTTTTCCTTCCACTCAAAATGGGCATTTACGGCATAATAATAAATGATCTGAGCTGAAACTTCTGAAACACATTCTAGGGACACCTGAGACTTATATTACATCTTGTGAAACTACGCTAAACTTAAACTGACAACTGTGACTCTACTCTGTGTAACTGTATGATCAAGTATACGCCTAAAGCAAGATGTAATGGCTTTACGATCATGCCTCCTATAGCTTCGTGTCATTTAAGTTTTCATTTCCTGCGTAGAGCACGGGTGAGAGGTCACAATAGGGAGATTATAGAAGTATCTAGAACCTGTGAAGTAAATTCTGCTTTGATTATAGCCAGTTGTAATGACATCACTGCGTGGGCTGATCTTAAAATAAGAGCATTCTGATTTTATTAGTCAATGAACAGTCATTAGTCAAGATCAGCTGCGTACAGGCTGCATAAAATGGCTAATTTTAGTTTAATGGGATGTAATGGCCGCATATATTAAATCTATTGAAAACTGGGCTGTGCCGAGCTCATTTTTCGACCTAATTGCAGCCATGTCATGTTAACAAGTAAGTCTGTCTTTGCTCTACACCCTTCCTTACTAGATTTAGAGATCTATCGGTGGCCCTGCCATAATTAGCACCTTCCCTTTTCATGGATCATGAGTATGGGGTATCGTATGAGACTATGATTAAGGCTTAGCCTTGCATTTGTTTTAAGGAACCACATTTTTTGCCCAAGTGGGTTCTTCCTTCTGCTTTTAGTCATCAACTAGTGAAACCGCAAAGATTTTAATAGCTTCAAAATGTTCCATCAATCTTTGTCTTTAGCAGTTGGCCTCGAATCTTGGTTAATGTCACTGCCTGTTTTGGTATGTGGTTATCCTCCCTATTTGGATGCACTTTTTGTGACAGCGAGAGAATTACTCAATGTAACATTCCAGATGTGAGTTTTGTCAAAATTTCCATATGCCTATATGCTTTCAGTGCATAAAACTCACACAGATTTGACACTTTGGCTCTCAAGATGTACAACCACAGAGAAATTAGCACAACAGACGCTGTAGAAAACAATTAATCATCGCTGCCAAAACGGCATGATGCCTGCAAGCGAAATGAACAGCAAAAATACAAAGACTGATTCTGGTACTCTGTTGACACTGAGGGGAGATGTTTGGTGTTGCACACATTATCTGACCTGTAATTGCTGATCGAAGCCCTTGAAACTCAACATTACTTGTTTTTATTGGCAAAATATATAAGTCAGCAGAAAGATTCCCACAGAATTCGAACACAGAAGTTGTCCACGCCCTTGCGCGACGAAACAGAAGTTGCAATAGATCTTTTCTTCTGTATTGTGACATACATCTGAGTCTAATGGATTATTGAAAAACCAAAAAATGTAGGGAAGGTCTCGGTTCTATGCATTGGTTGTTCATTGGATGTTGGGATGTGGGCGTGACACTCAAAAAGTGCAGGCAGATAAAGATCTTTAACATGCATTTAGAGAAGGGTCAATGAAAATTTTTAATCCGACTGTAGCTATTTAAGATAATGTTTTTGGCTAGTGATATGAGTAGTACCAAAAACTATAGATATAGAAAGACGGTTCACTCCTACTACTTGTGAATGGGAAAAACTGCATAACACAATTTGCGGAATACGTCCCGCCTTCTAAGTAAAAGAGCCAATCGCTGATTGGTAAAGTCATTACGTCACTGCAGCTGCCGTTAGCGTGCTTAGGAGTGCACAATGGCTGAAAAATAAGCTTTTTTAACGCTATTTCAGCATAAGAAATAACTTTTATGGGACAGTTCATGTCAAATTTTGATGCTAATTTGAAAAAAAGTTATTTAAATGTGAGTTCGCAAAGCAGTTTTTGAGATTTCAGGACTCCCCCATTCAAATACATAGGACTTGTACCAGTTTTGTTGCTTTTAGTCCATAGATCTGTTTGTTAGCTTTAACGTTGTCAAGGATGACTATACTAGTGGGAAAAAAGTTGACAAAACTAACAGATTATACAAATTTATTTGGTTAAATCTGGGCATGTCCAATATTTTGCCATGTCTTTTAAACTGAGGCCTTTGATATCTCCCTTTTTCCATAGGAAAAATGGCAAATTTCTATAAAATATCACCCTATTTATTTTTAAAAGCATTTTAAATTTATTTTTTTAAAATATTCTTGTGCATATTGTTCATTTCCAAAAAATTTTGAACAATCAAAAAAAATGCGATAATGATTTTTGCAGATTTTCCCCTAGAAAACGTGTGGGGAAAAGCACAATGTCACGAAGCGTACGCTATTCCTGTCTCACAGATGCTGGAAAACAACCCAGAATATGAAAATCTCCTGGCCTAACCAAGAAAATGGACATTATGATGCTGTACGAATTAATCACCACATGTAGTTCCATCTTCTCGTAGGCTGCAGAGAGATTGTGTGGAAAAAATACCCTGAAGGATTAACATTCTCTTCTCACAATGTTTCTTAGCAGCTGTGGGTTTGTGTTAAAGAGCCGAACTGCAGCTGCATTCGCTGTGCGTGGATCCACTGTGTTCTAAGAACAGAAATACCCACAATAATATGAAACAGACCATTCGCATGGCTCGCATACTTTAATGGCTCCTAAAAACACAGATCCATACTTTTGATTTGATGTTACTCGACAAGTGTGTGATAAGCAATCAGATGTGTCACACTATCAGCACTGTTGTCTCATGAACAGGAAAAGCTTGTCTGTGTCTGTAAACACATTTGATCAGGTGTAGTTAATGATTCTCGGCCCTGGCCTGAGCGGGGCGATCTGTTAGCAGCTATTATTAAGATCAATGCTGTATATTTGTCAGACATAAGGACTCCACATGTGGTGCTTTTGCAATATTTGTGTAATGTTGTGGCAACATGAATATGACTGAAGAGCTTTATTTGAATGTCAAGTGTCGGTTGCGTGGTGCCAATCTGTCTAGAGATGTGTCTCTTGCTAGAGATCATAATTTTCCCAGAGGGGAGCATTCTGTGATAGCCAATCAGATCTGTTCTGGAAACACGGTCGAATACTGTAGTGCATACGTTCATGTTGCGATTGCAAAATGTCATATGTTCTAATCTGACGAGCATGTGAGAGCTTTAGGACAATTTATATCAAGAAATATGTTGCGAATTCCGAAGTGCTTAAGATAATAAATCAAGCGCTGAATAGGTCTACAAATCCCACAGGAACGTTTTATTGCTCAGAGGCTGCTTTTATATGAATCATGAGTCATTTTCAGTGTTTTTCAGTGTAAACCCAAACCAATGAATCATTTCTTTAGATCATGGTTTAATAAATACAACCGGTCTGATTCCCGAATCAATGATTCTTATGAGGCGGTTCTTTTCAACGAATGAAAAAAAATACAGTATACACCAATGGTGTAGTCCGATTCCAGAATGAATGACTTGATTCTGAATCAAAAACGTACAGTGTAGCCTGTGTAGTGTAGACTCCCAAACCATGAATCAATTCTTTTTACTGAAATATAAACTTACATCGCAATCAGTGTCTGATTACCAAAACGATGACTCTTATGAGTCGGTTCTTTTCAGTGAATGAAATAATACAGTAAAACCAGAGTAGTTCAATTCCTGAATGAAGGATCCTAATGAATTGGTTCTTTTTACTGAATCAAAAACAAGTGCAACCGATGTGGTCCGATTCCCAAACGAAAGAATCTTGTTATGAGCGAGTTCAGAATGACTCTCACGAAACTGATCTTTTTAATGAATCAAAAACAAATAGTGTTGTCCGATTCCTGAATGAATGACTCTAATAAATGGGTTATTTTTCACTAAATCAGCAAAACCAGTGTGGTCCAATTCTTGAACCAATGACTCTTATGTGTTGTTTTTTATTCAGTGAATGAAAAATACTGCAAAACCAAAGCCTGACTTCTGAATGAATGATTCTAATGAATGTGTGTGTATGTGTGTGTGTGTGTGTGTGTGAGAGAGAGAGAGAGTGTGTGTGTGTGTGTTTTAACTGAATCAAAAAACATACAGTACCATCAATGTAGTTTCCAAATGAATGACTCTAATGAATCGTTTCTTTTTACTGAGGCAAAAAACATACTGCAAAATCACTGTAGTCCGATTCACGAACCAATGAATCTTATGAATCGGTTCATTTCAGTGAATGAAAAATACTGCAAAACCAGTGTAGTGTGACTTCCGAACGAATGATTCTAATGAATCGGTTCTTTTTACTAAATCAGAAACAAACAGCAAAACCAACGTAGTGCAATTCCCAAGAGAATGAAACTTTTTAGTGAATTAAGTACACACTAATTAATCAGCTATATATATATATATATATATATATATATATATATATGTATGTGTGTGTGTGTGCGTGTGTGTAGTTAAATATAGAAAGAAATCCTACCCTGGAAAAACAATTGAGATATTAAAAAAAAATCAAATTTGTGAAATGTGTAACTTTCCTTTCATGCAATCAACTGTTGTTTTGTTTCAACCAGAGAAGAATATTTCAAATTTATGTAGCATTTTTATATGTGCAATGCTTTAACGGCTAAAAATAAAACTGAGCGATGGAGTCTGAAGTCATGTTGTGCTGACTGTTTCTTCTCCGTCTCATTAGAGTTTTTACTAGTGCCTGTGCAGAAAGCTGAAATAATGTTCATGTCTGCTCCGTGCCCAGAAACGTGCGAGCACAGGAGGGGCCTTTTCATGGATGTTTAATGCAGATTGTATTGCAATTTTATTTTTGTGCTTTTTATGAGCTAGCACATGAAAACAATACCGGAATAGCCCAAATAACCTGGATTGTGACATTTTATTTTAATGCAATCAAATCTTTTGTGTGTGTGTGTGTGTGTGTTAAAGATTATGTAAAAACGAAAAAAAAAAAGATTGAATCATTTTAATCTCATTATTTGTTCACAGTTATGCTAAACAGGCCCCCATCGTTTGAAAGGAGCCATATCTGTTGATCATGGTAATGGTTGTTAAAGGAAAACACATCTGTTTAATCAGGGTACCTACAGCGCTTCCCTCTTTGTTGGAAAATGTTTCTGTCTACGGCCCAGATGAGGAAAGTCTCCAAGCCACAACATGACATCCATCTCAGGATATTTAATGAGGATGTCTACCACTGGAGACGCTGGATTCATGTGAGGCCCACATCAGTGAGGACAAAGGGTGAATTCTTCCCCGGCCGAGCGCGGCTAGAGGAAGTAGTGCAGATGCCAGTGGAGATAACTGAGTGTGGGTTCGAGTTTCCACCAGCTGGTCATGCATACTTCTACTGTGCACAGATCTGTGTGTAAATGAGAGTGGAGTGTGTGAACCAAAAAGTATTAAGCAATGTTTTTTTTTTTTTTTTTTTTTTTTTTAATGGTTACAGTGTCATTTAAAGGGAGAAATGCTTGAAAACGAAAATGACCGAGGTGGAAGAGAGTATAAGTGTGTGTGTGTGTGTGTGTGTGTGTAGTAGTGGCCAAAAGTGATGTCCAGCCTTGGCAAATTGACATCTTCACCCCTTTATTCAAATACTATTATATACTATTATTAAAAACTAAAGATGTTGTAAGCATGTTGTGCTTGAAGTCAATTGTTTTATTTGTGATAACGCAATGAAACGTGCCAAATTGTTAGTACATAATTTTCCGGCGAGGCTAAAATTATTTTTGAGAGCACAAAAAATCACATGTTGTTGTCAGTCTATGCTCTTGGTTTTTCTTTGCATTTTTTTGCATAGTAAAATAAAACCTGTAATTTGCCTTTTTGCGTAATAGTTTTGTCAGATAAATACCTTTACTAAGTTTAGTGTTTTGTTCTTCTCTCATATTTAAAATATATCAAATATTTTTCTCATATTTTGATCGTTTAATCAAACTTGTAGGGTCTTGGCCCGCTAATTTATCATATACACATTGGTAACTCTTTACAATAAGGTTCATTAGTTAACATTAGATAACATAATTAGTTAATAATGAACTGCACTAATACAGGATTTATTCATCTTTGTTAATGTAATTAAAATCTTGTTAACATAATTTATTCCACTGTGAACTAACATGAACAAACAATGAACAGTATTTTCGTTAATTAACGTTAATGAAGATTAGTAAATACAGTAACAAATGTATTTCTCATGGTCATTTTATGTTAGTTAATACATTAACTAATATTTCACTAATGAACCTTATTGTAAAGTTTAGTGTTACCTACACCTTTATATACTTATATAGTTATTTATATACTATATACAATATCATAGATAAATAAATCAATTTATTAAAGTATATTTAAAATATTTCAATGTATAAATAAATAGGAGCGTATGAGGGGGTAATGCTATTCTAGTTCCTCTGAAAAGGTTTTAATCTACTTTTAGCAATCAGTTTGGACTTTACCCACCTCTGCAGAAGCAGATTAAATGGAATCCAT
This sequence comes from Opsariichthys bidens, assembly GCA_037194245.1. NCBI lineage: Eukaryota > Metazoa > Chordata > Actinopteri > Cypriniformes > Xenocyprididae > Opsariichthys > Opsariichthys bidens. Next base: position 5,555,351 of record CM074289.1, read on the forward strand.
TGCAGGGCACTTTAACTGCTGACTAACATACCTAGCATACTTAACTAGTTTAAGCAACAGGACAAAACTTTGGCCAACTAGCTTCATCATAAACACAGTATAGTTACTGTTTGAATACTGTAAAATTTGGTTATTTGCTGATTCAGCACCTGTAGACCAGACTATAGCATGGAAATATTTTTTTTGTGAATATAAAGTCAGTAACAGTGACTGCCACCACTGGCAGTTAAAACGGAACCACAAGGTACATGAGATTAGAAAAGAGCGCTGAAGCGTAAAATGATCTGATATCATGACTAATTGTTTTAATAAGGCTTAGAATTCCTTAAACATGTTAATCCAATTCAAAGTGGACCACATGAGAACTGGACCACTGTAAAATACATCTATGCCTTTGAACTTTAATCCGCAGATTCAGAAAATGTCTGCTCACTCTGAGCTTTTTCTTTCTGAGCATGATTTCCTGTAAAGAGTGTCCTATAGGTCAGAAGTGAGTGTGAAATTCAACAATCACCTGACCCTGTTTACTTCCTTAATGCACATTCCTGGTCTTATTGCGGATGATTCATCTGTCCACAATCTCTGTAACCTTTAATCGAAATGTTTTATTGTGTTCTTGCTCTGCAATAGCTTTTGTTTTCCTTTGGCATCACTTTAATCACATGGGCTATTGGATAACGTTAAAGGATTGGTTCGCTTTAAAATGAAAGTTACCCCAAGATTTACTCACACTCAAGCCATCCTAGGTGTCTTTCCTCTTTCTGATGAACTCAATCAGAGTTATATTAATAACTATCCCGACACATCCAGGCTTTATAATGGCAGTGAACGGGTCCAATGAGTATGAAGCTCAAGAAAGTGCATCCATCCATCATAAACGTACTCCACACGTCTCTTAATAAAGCCCTTCTGAAGTGAAGCGATGCGTTTGTGTAAGAAAAATATCCATATTTAACAAGTTATGAAGTAAAATATCTAGCTTCCGCCGCGTAATTTGAATACGGTGTAGGACGTAGCGTAAATGTTTTCAGCTGTTACACTTACTTTCTAAGTTGAATACGGAAGGCGGTCTGGTGGAAGCTAGTTATTTTACTTTATAACTTGTTAAATATTGATATTTTTCTTACACAAAGGCATCGAAAGGCATTTATTAAACCTCACGGAGCCGTGTGGAGTACGTTTACAATGGATGGATGCACTTTCTTGAGCTTCAAACTCGTTGGTCCCGTCCACTAAAGCCTGAATGTGTCGGGATATTTTTTATATAACTCAGATTGTGTTCATCAGAAAGAAGAAAGTCAAATACACCCAAGATGGCTTCTGCGTGAGTAAATCTTGAGGTAATTTTCATTTAAAAAAGAACCAATCCTTTAACAAATAGCCAATCACAACCCAACAGCCAATTGTTTTATGTCCACGTTCACACAGTTTTCATTCCTGCATTTGAGTCTTTAATACGGGTATTTACGGAAGTGATAACGGCATTCTATAAACGAACTCAGACCCGTGAATTTTCAGAACTCACAGCCGAATTCTCAGAAACTCAACTAGTTGTCTATACGTGTAACAGAGCTGCTCGGCTAAGAGGTTTTGTGTGTGGTTTTGCTTTCGGTAACTTACAGCGCATTAATGGCGTCCGGCTGGCCTAGCGCATGTTTACATTGAAGCTTCTGTCGTATCAAAAGTGATTAGACTCCATCTTTGATATTACTTCGGTCCCTTCTATTAAGAGAATACACGCTTGACTTGTTGCACATTCATACAGACAGTATTCGAGACGCTAAGTTTCTGTGTGAACGGAACATTTCGAGACTCACTCCTGTTACTAAACGCGGTTGTTGAACGTAGCCTAATTTTTCCAGTTAAAATACCAGCTAAAAATCCTTAAAACAAGAGGAATTTTGAGAAGCAACACTGAAAAACATTCAATAAGTCATTGATTTGAACTCATGTACAGTTTATTTGTTCGGAACTGATGTTGTCATGCCTGCCGTGCCTCTAAACATCTCAAAATAGTGTTTCCTAAATACTCGTATACTCTGTGATTACGCAAACACCCACATCTTCCTTACGAAGCGGGAAAGTGACTCCTAACCGTAAAATATTATACTGCAGCATCCACAGATGGTGTGAATATAATTCCCTTTTGCATCCTCGCTTTTTTTATTTATTTTTTGACTTTTTACATCCTGTCCAGGTGAAACTGCACATTATTTATGGCTCGTATAAAAATGTGCCTGTTCCCACGTGCTGTTGAAAGTTTTATTGTGTTAATTATACATTGGCCCGAGTCTGGAGGCCTGCTTAGAAAGTAAAGGTAATTATGTCAAAAGGGAGGTTCAACACGTGTGCAAACGCTTTAGAGCATTTGCTGAGAGCATTTGCATCTGTCTTACAGTTACAGCATGGATTGTGCGTGATGAAACATGTCTTGGGTGACGAGCAGTTTTCATTGGCTGTATTGATGGCTTGTTAATGGGTACACAATGTCTCTGTTTGAACTATTAGATCTGTACTTTCAATAGAAGGAATCAATGGCCATTAACAGCAGGAAAGCTAAGTAAAATACAAAACAGCAACGCATAACAAAAGTGTGGTTTCAGTGTGATCTACAGACACATTAAATCAACAAAGAATCTGAGTTTTCAGACTTACCTGATACAAAAAGATTAAAAGTGACCTATAAATAAAGATTAGAATTTCTGATCGCAGGAATGTCACGCTACGATCCGTTTTTGCCTTCTATATCTTAATCTTGATTAATTGGATTATGTTTTAAAGGGTCAGAGTTCAAGGTTTGATGCACTCAGAAACTTTCTGTAGAAAATATGGATGTTATTTGTCCATGGAAAAACAAAAAAAGTTTTTTTTTAAATCGTTGTCATGATGTTTAAATATTTTAAATTTAATTTAATATTATATTTGTACATGATTTATTATATATTATTTATTATTATTATTATTTTATATTTTTATACAGTATATAAATAAGAATATAAGTATATAAATGTGTAAATTTAATTATATATTTAAACATAATAAAGTTTTTTTAAGTGTATTATTTATAATATTTATTATGTTTCATATATATATAAAAAAATTATTATATATATAGATATTACAAATATTAATGCTATACATATGCTAAGTATTTAAAAAAATATGTTTTAAACAATATACATTTATTTATTTAGATATATTTAAATACAACTTAATAGAATTTAAAAGCATTTATTATTTTTTATAGTAATATGTATAATATATATATATATATATTTAAAATGTAGGTAATATTTTAAAATGTATTATTTATAATATTTAATATTTACATATTTGTATTATATTGTTGACTGTTTTTATCATGTTGACTACATTATATTTATATTTATAAAACTGTTTTGGACAATATATATTTAAATATATAAATGAGTATAATAATAAGTAAAACTTATTTAAAATATTTGTCAATATATTTTAATATCAATATTAGCAATGTTTGTTGTGTCATTTGTTTTGGGATTCATTCATACTGTATATGAAAATATATTTTTACACGATTTTTGAATTCGAGGTTTGTTCAAATCGCCACCCCTTAGTATGAGCAATAACATTCGTCTTAGCATTTTTATACAACCGTAGATCATGTGACGGTTCAGATGAAACTGAAAAAGTTGATTATGTATTGTTTGAGAACGACTCTCTCAGGACGGGTCACCGAAGTTGAAAGCAGAAGAAGCCGGCGGTGAACCCAGGATTGACCTCTCACATTTGCAGAATGAGGGAAAGCTTTGTTTCAGATTGTCTTAAAATAGGAACTAGTTCCTCATTTTTCTCTTGGATTATTCAAAATATAACAGTCAACAATTTGCTGGTGGGAAACGAAATTTGTCAGCCCTACAAAACCGAGAATCACCTCATGTCTTTGGTTGATTTAAGACAGCGCTGATTTGGCCCATCACTTCTCATTTTGCTTTGATTACACAACAAAAGGAAAGGAATACGCATTCAGGCAGAAGGTGTTAAAACATGAAAGCACCCGCTTTTTGTGGCACAAAAAAGTAGGGTAGGATGAGAGAGAGAAGAAATGGCAGGTAATGCAATATTCATGCGCACGAGACAGATTTCCCTTTAGTTCTCGTGATTAGAGGAGGGGAATCTTGGCCCAGCCCATCTTCTTAGTTCTCAGGGAAGAGGATGGATGCATTAATGCCAAGTTGTTATTTTTTTTTTTGTACTTTCAGAGAAAAGGGAAGATGTGGCTTAATCAAGGAGATGCACTTCTCTTTCCCAGCTCTTTGATGTTGTGAAAAGACGTCCACGGTTAACCCTGAGTGTGCAGCCTCTGTGTGCTTCTCTTTCAACCCTGAGATGATGAAAGTGATGGTTCCGTGGTACCGTTGTATCAGGGGGTGTCCAGGCTCTCTTGAAAAAGAGATGTGACCCTGATTGAAATGAGGAACATATTTGATCTTGAAATGAAGTGCTTCCTTGCTTTGCTCTAATGCACTCATCTTTGATCATAAAAAGTAATTGATATTACCACATTGCCTTTAAAGCTTACTGAACGGCAAGCAAGCATATTGTCCGGAGAATATTGGTGTCATTGGCGGAAGGATGCTCATTTTGTAGGCCATTTCCAGATCAGTTCAGCAGCAATGTATGAAATAGATCAAATTAGGATGACAAATGCAACGTATTTTATTTAAGAAGTTTATTGGAGTATGGTTTTAAAAGAAAACGCTATTTCAGTTTAATTCAATGTGTTATTTGTCATTTTTTGTTATTATTATTTGCCTTATCTCAATGAAAATGGTTTCAAAGTAAATCCTACGGCATTTGTTCCATGTGTGTGTGAAATTATGGTAACACTAAAAACGGTTATATTTATTAACATTTGTTGAACTAAGAATGAACGATTTTTGCGGCATTTATTAATATTAATGTTAATTTCTACATTTAGTAACACATTTTTAAAATCAAAAGCTTCATGCAGATGAACAAACAATGAGCAGCTGTATTGTTCTTAACCCAAAAAAAACTGTTTAGGAAATTTACAAAAAAATAAAAAAACTGAAAAAAGAAAATTGTTTCCTTTGCGTTTCACATAGATCCACAAAACCGACTCAAAACACTGTATTATACTGCCAGGCCAGTAGATGGCGATGTCAATTTGTAAAGAAACATTACGCGACTATAGACTGAACACATCATTTCACCGTTTTCACAAATTTGTGTTTTGGTAGTTTACGCAATAACGATAGACGATAGCGGTATTATTTTCAAAAACGTGCACTTTAACATCCATTGTTGAAAGTTTGCACATTCAGGCCCCCAAACCGCAATTGTTGAGTAAATGAAGGGCCAAAACGCATGAAAAGTTTTCCGTTTTTAGTTGAAAACGTTGTTGTATAAACGGTCCCTGATATTAACAAAGGTTATTAAATACCATAAGAATATGCGGCTGTTTATACAACAAAATTTTCACCTAAAAACGTTTTATGCGTTTTGACCGTTCATTTATACAGAGCCCCGGACATGGCATGCAGGAAAAACATAGTAGGCTAAATTGTGCGCACGATTTACTAATTCGTTCCCTCGATTTACTAAAACCTTCCCTCCATTTATAAATTATGCACCTGATTTATAAATCGAGGGAATGAAATAGTAAACCGTGCGCACGATTACATTTTTTTTCTAGCATGTCATGTGCGGGTCTCCGAATATTTACACGCGTTTTGAGGGCCCGAAAACAGGTTTCAAAGGGCAAGTTTTTGAAAACGATAACGTTAACGTCTTCATGTAAACTATAAAAACATGAATTTGTGAAAACGATGACATCATGTGCATATGTATCCACACGTAGTTTCTTTACAAAGTGACGTCGCCAACTACTGGCCTGGCATGAATGATGCAGCATTTTTAGTCGTTTTGGCGGATCCGTGTGAACGTGGATTGTTTTGACAACATTGTTGTCTGTATGTGAAAAACGCAAAATATAAACTTTTCCATTTTTAATACATTGTTGTCATGTAAATGGACCCTAAATTGAGTAGTTAATGTTAACTAATGTGTTAAATAATTGAGACCTTGTTGTAAAGTGTTACCAAAATAATAATTTCTGTCTGTGTTGTTTTTTTGTTTTGTTTTTTCAGGTTGCTTGAGGTTATTCGAGAGCTTGTATATTAAATTCTGGAGTTCTGCCAGTCATTCAACTGTTTAACACGCACCTGTTCACTGTGCTCGTTTTGATTAACCCCTGTCTTTTTTTTTTATTTGCTTTCAAATGTATTCAAATTTTTTGGTTGGATGCAGAGATGGGGCTGAAGATGTGTTATTTATCCTTGGTCAACAGAGAGGAAATCTGAGAGTGAAATTCCCATGTCGCTGCTAACCACAAAGTCAACATGTCAATAATTCATTGCTCATATGATTTAATATATCAGCATTTGAATTATTCATTCTCTTGGTTTCTCTCTCTCTCTCTCTCTCTCTCTCTCTCTACCTGACAATCTACATCTGACTCTCCCAGTACTTTCATATTCATTTCAATCGGATTGCCGCTGAATGATTCATGCGCGGCTGACTTGGCCATGCACTACATGTAAAAGGCCATCCGTGTTGATGGAAAAAACAAACATGGACACAGTCCGGAGTATTTGAGCTGCTCTCACCGGCAGTGCCTGAAGAGGAGCTCAGGAGCCAATGAGCACTCTGGATGTGCAGGAGGATATAGAAAACCACTCAAGAGAGTAAAAATTTCATACAAGGCTAAATAGGGTTAAATCAGAGACATTTGTGAGGTTTAGCTCACAATATAGTCTTAAGCCACCTGTGGGAGACAAAACCCGTGGAAGGTGATCCCGAACGGACCGACCGAAGGGGGCGCCTGGTTCCCCCATGCTTGGGATATAGCCCTGATCTGAACACACACAGTTATAAGAGAAAGACTGAGACCTTGACCCTCATAACAGTCTGTTCAAAATTAATACGAAGAGAATGTTAAATAAGGACCTAATATGAATTTCTGTTAACCAACTACTTTGACAGCCACTGAAGTAAGTGCTAAACAAAGTGGCTCGACCAGTTGCAAATCAAGCACTGTAAAACTTCATGTTTCTATATAAAGTTTTGTTGTGTATTTTCATCAACCACCTCTTCCCCTATTTATCTGCCAACATGGAAAATGTCCCTTATTGTAGCCTACCCGCACAAAACAAGACGTGGGCTGAGGTGGCCTTTGAGTTCCTGCAACATCTGAACAGATTGCATCTAAGATCATCTCTTGATTAGAAATGTTATAAAATAATCTACATTTCAACAGTTGAAATATGATAATGAGTCTTTCAATTGATACATGAGAGATCAGATTGATTTGTGTGTATAAAATACTGGGTTAAAAACAACTCATGTTGGGTTGAAAATGGACAAACCCAGCAGTTGGGTTAAAATGTTTGCCCATTGTGCTGGGTAGTTTTATTTATACCTAACTGTTGAAGAGATAGATAGATAGATAGATAGATAGATAGATAGATAGATAGATAGATAGATAGATAGATAGATAGATAGATAGATAGATAGATAGATAGATAGATAGATAGATAGATAGATAGATAGATAGATAGATAGACAGACAGACAGACAGACAGACAGACAGATAGACAGACAGATAGATACATAGATAGATAGATAGATAGATAGATAGATAGATAGATAGATAGATAGATAGATAGATAGATAGATAGATAGATAGATAGATAGATAGATAGATAGATAAAACAACAGATAGACAGACAGATAGATAGATAAAACAACAGACAGATAGATAGATTGACAGATAGACGGACAGACAGACAGATAGATAGATAGATAGATAGATAGACAGACAGACAGACAGACAGACAGACAGACAGACAGATAGATACATAGATAGATAGATAGATAGATAGATAGATAGATAGATAGATAGATAGATAGATAGATAGATAGATAGATAGATAGATAGATAGATAGATAGATAGATAGATAGATAGATAGATAGATAAAACAACAGATAGACAGACAGATAGATAGATAAAACAACAGACAGATAGATAGATTGACAGATAGACGGACAGACAGACAGATAGATAGATAGATAATAGATAGATAGATAGATAGATAGATAGATAGATAGATAGATAGATAGATAAAACAACAGATAGACAGACAGATAGATTGATAAAACAACAGACAGATAGATAGATTGACAGATAGACGGATAGATAGATAGATAGATAGATAGATAGATAGATAGATAGATAGATAGATAGATAGATAGATAGATAGATAGATAGATAGATAAAACAACAGACAGATAGATAGATAGATAGATAGATAGATAGATAGATAGATAGATAGATAGATAGATAGATAGATAGATAGATAGATAGATAGATAGATAGATAGATAGATAGATAGATAGATAGATAGATAGATAGATAGATAGATAGATAGATAGATAGATAGATAGATTATTACATGGAATGTTGTTATTGTATTGTTGCATTGTTATTATTATTATTATTATTATTATTATTATAAGTAGTAGCAGTAGTATGCGGTCGCTGTTGATGTAATGAAGCTTATTTCTTTGAATCCAGCAGGTCTTTCTTCCAGAAGTGTGAACTGTCTCTTTAAGGGGGTTCGGCTTGTGAGTAGAGTGTCAGTTTACATCTCAGACTCCTCCTCCTCCGTTCTGATGAGGGTGTTTCTTCCTTTTACCCCAGTTCACTTCCATCATCCAGGGATACAAATGTTTCTTGATCCACATTCTAGTCTGTCATCGGAGCTGAATTATAAATATTAAACGTACAGTCGGTGCGCCTTCAATCAAACTATGGGATTGACACACTGACACCAAGAGATCTGGAAGAGAAACTCCGAAGCAACTGGACTGGCTGAAACTTTGTATCCACACCTTTGTTTCGCGAAACTTTTTTCGTGCATGACTTTTCTTCCTGTGCAGGAGTGTCCGACGATTCCAGGCACGCGAATGGATATTAAATGATGGACTGTTTTCGGGGTTTATTTCAGCGTGGTTTAGTAGGAAGAAACCCCCAATCCCCAACCCAACACAGACTTCTGATCTAATCATGGGAAAACTGGGAATGTCTTGTTTTTTTTAGCCTCGGCACATTCGCGCTTCTAAGACTCGGGGTTAGTTCGGATTACAGGTCTTGCCAAGAGAAGAAAGTTTCGTTTTAATCACACTTTTGGGGTTTTAACTGCCAACATGCCTCAATTAAACGGAGGAGGAGGTGATGACCTGGGAGCGAACGATGAACTTATTTCCTTCAAAGATGAGGGTGAACAAGAAGAGAAAATATCAGAGAATGTGTCCTCGGAGAGAGATCTGGACGAGGTGAAATCTTCTCTAGTGAACGAGTCCGAGAACAACAGCAGCTCATCGGACTCCGAAGTAAGCAATTTAACTTAAGTGCATCCAATTCATGCATGTAAGTGTTCATTGGTAGTGCTAAAACTAAACCGATGCTTTATTTCCCAAATGCAAGCAAACAGACAGGCGTCCTCGACCCAGACCAGATCTAGAAAGTTATGAGAAACAGAGAGAACACTTTGCGGAAGGTAAAAACAGTCCGAGACGAGTTCCTTGTGTTTTGTGTGAGTGGTTTCTGCACGGTAATGACCATTTCTTCGTTTGCTTGTCGCCCTTAAAGCTTTGAGACGGCAACAAGATGGAGGATTTTTCAAGGGACCCCCTTACGCTGGTTATCCGTTTCTTATGATTCCAGATATTACGAATCCATACCTCTCCAACGGATCGCTATCTCCCAGCACACGAACGGTACGTGCCATTTCACTTTAAACGCAACTATCACCTTCATGACGTCATCCTGTACTATGTATATTTTTCAGCTGCAAGACGCGCGTTTTAAAGTAGCGCCATATTCGCTTCAAGAAACACCAGCAGTTCCTTTGTTTGCCTTTTTTTTTCGCTTTTAGAATCCCCACAACTCGTAAAAAGTTTACCGTAGTTTCCCCCCCTTTTACCACTTGTTGAGTCTGGAGCATGCATGCATTAGGAGGCCATTCTGGTGCGTTGCACAATAAGTCACTTACTTGGGCTCACCCGAGCACAAAAGAAGTCTTTATTTGCCGCCTCCAATGGCACGAAAATGGACTTTTCGCAGTGCGATGTCTGCACAATTAATTTTGTATTATCATAACAGGCGACAAACTGGAGGCAAGCCCAGGCGTATAGGATTCATCCAGCTTTTGGTGTCAGGAATGTGTCTTTACTCCCTTTGTTGTTGTGTGGGTTCGAGAATTAAATTTATGACTGGGCGCATAGATGCCGAAAGAGGGATGATTTTCATGGCATGTTATTGTGGATTACGTCATAAAGACCTTTGGGTTCATTTGAGCCATATCAAGATTTTCTAGATAACCGCCAGAGAACTTCTTCCCCTACTGTCTCTCAATTAGAGGGCAGTTAGGCGACTATTGTTATCGTGAGTTACCGCTTGACGGCCCTGTCGGAGGTCTCTACTGGATGCCCATTATCTTAATGACATCTTCACCTCGGGGGGCGGTTTGGCTACCTGAGCAGCGAGCCCCCACCGAGGTGTGTGAATCACAGGCAAATTGCTGCATATGTTTGCCTGCCTCCATTTAGCTCCATTGAAGGATGTCTGGAGTGTTTTTTTGAGCACTGTTTGCCCGTTGCTCACTAAAGCAGTCATGTCAGTGTATAAGTGATGAGGCATGCGAACGTAGGCTAACATGTCATTGTGGAAAAATTTCAGCGGGCCTGTGGCGATAAACATTCGTTCATTGTGTTCATTGTGCTGCTAACTCGTGAGAATGCTTGAATATGTTGGTCATGCACTTGGATATTAGATGCGGCATTAGGTTTGCTTGTTTGCAGCACAATGGTTTTTTCAACTCGTCAAATAGCATTATATCCAGAGAATGGTTGCTGTCGCATGAGTGGTTTGACTAAGGAAAACGGGTTACCTTTAACAGCTGTAACAAAGAGCGACTGTGATTCTAGTAGATAAGATGGATAATAACATCTGACTTCTGGCCTGCTCGTGTGCGTTTATGTGTGTGAGCCCGAAGGCAACCGATTCAACAATGTCTTCCTCAGTGTACAATAGCGAGGTTCTGTATAGTTTTGGACTACAAAAGTTAGTGAAGCGCCACTCAGTCTATGAGGTGGGGGTGGGGGGGCATGTAATGTTACTGAACCGAAGCTGAAAATTGTTTACAGTAACTGTTGGCACTGGATCTCGAACGTGAACATAACCTGCTCTGCGAAGATTTTTCGAGGGAACTTTATTTTCTCTCAGCGTTTTTGTTTTAGTTTGTACGATGGAAAAACACTAAAGGCTTTCTTGTAGAGGAGTTAGCTTCTCTCTTCTAGTCATAAAGGACCTTTTATATACTTTTTCTTAACTGAGTTAGTTGGCTTTAACAAGGTTTGCTTTGACCCCAGGTTGGAGTTGCTTAAGGTTTTATCTTCCACTATGTCCTCGTTTCATAAATGCTTATTCAGCACTTTTGTCGTTTTCAACATCCCCATCAGTTTAACAGCATTGCTCTTTGTTTGCTAATCATCACTTCCTGATTTAATAATGTTTCCTAATTGATTTAATTATATTCAAGAGAGGGTAAACTGCTGGGTAAAAGTCCAGTGCTTTTGTGTGCAGATTAGTCCGTAAATTGTTGTTAGCGCTGTGAAGCTAATCTTGTTTGATTCTGTTGTGACTGTTCGTTAATTTGGTGTACTAAAGTTTGTTAGATGCTAACGTATTTTATGCTAGCTCAAATAAATACTCCTAGGCTCAGTTTCACACACATTTAAGTAGCTTTTATAAATGTACACTAGAATAAAACATTACTGATGTGCATCTTGAGACAAAAACAATGAAGTTAAAATGGCGCAAACATGCATATTAGTCTAGGACTAGCTTAAGACTTGTCTGTGAAACTGGGGGTTAGTGTAGCTGCAGCGTAGCACAGTAGAATCTAAAGCTGACTTTGCAAAAACAAGGTTTAAGGTTTCTTTACACCAAGAATTATAACTATATTAGCATACACACCAAGGCATGATAATTATAAACCCCTGGGTGTACTTTAACGTTTGTATGCGTATGTTACCGTGCGTGTAGTTGAATGCACAGTCTTGCAAAGCATACTTCACTTGCCTCAAACATGTACACTGGCATTGGACACATGCACAGTTTTGAGCAATCTCTCACCACGAGTTACAACCCATTTAAATATATTTGTATTCATTCTAGAGTTGTACAAATGAGGGTACTTTCTAACCTCTTCGCACAATCTCTCATCTGTGTAGGCCTCCATTGTCGCTGTAACTTGCATGGGTTCCGGTCTGTTTATGCAGGTTTTCTTCGACTACCTTGCGAATCGACGCCCCCAGGGCATGGTTGTCACCTTGTGGACAAACTAATTATTACCAAAAAATTCAACGAGCATCTGTGATTTATTTATTTATTTATTTATTTATTTTTTAATCTCTCTCGGTAGTGCATGTACCGAAACGCTGATGAAATTCGCGTCGTGCACACTGTACGCTGACTCACGCATATGCGTGAAAAGTGTAATATACTTTAGTTTTATCAATTGGATTCTGATTGGTTGGTATTGTTCCTCTGTGTCGTTATAGTTGTGGACTCAAAGAATTAGAATGATTATTAAAGCGTCATAGTTATCATTATGATTATAAGTCCTTCAAACAATCCAGTTTTAAATCAAGGAGTTATTAGTTATTCTTTTGAAAACAGATATGACCAGGTTGTATATACGAGATGCCGAATTGGACATTCAAGACTCACTCATTCATATTTATTGAAGGGGGAAGAGAAAGCGGTCTGTGATTTGTGTAGGAATTTTACGAGTGTAAAACATTTTTTAAATAATATTTGACAACGGTTTTATTCAGAGAACGTATTGATGGACATTTTTAAAAAGGTTTCTCCTGGAGTAATTTTACATTTTTATTGAATATTCAACTGAAAGACTCTATGTAATTGTTGTTGTTATTGGTATATATGCCTGATTTTTGTATAGTGATTTGTTTTTAATTGTTAAATTATTGTAAATAATGTATTGAAGTGATGCTGATTATTGCCATGAATATAGCCATTGCTGCTGATATGGCGTTAAATCATAAATAAATAAATAAATAAATAAGTCCCCCAAACAACAACACTAGAGAAAAAGCTGTGCAAATGAACAATTTCAAAGCCAAAGCATTGTTTTGGAAGCACTTCCCACTTGTGAATCCACTTCTGTAGAGGATCGATCCACACTAACCCACGATATTAATTAAACTAAAGTGCGCTTATTAAGTAGTAATAGCGAGTAAGTGACAAGCCCTCGATGGCATAACTGCGCTGTCAGAGCATGTCAGCCCTTTTTGACTGGCATCCATCTTTCTTAAACTCTCTCCTCTACAATGGTATTTTAAGACCTAGAAGACAATATAAAGTAAACAGAGGAATTGTCCTGCGTACAAGAGGGCCTCATTTTACATAAACAAACAGTGCTCAGGAGAGCTGCCCTGTCAACAGCCCAAGCCTTTTCCACACACTCAGCACTCAGAGATGGGGTGGGGGAAGATGGCGAGAGAGAAACCAGGCACCCCCCTCCAGTCCGTCCCACCTCCTCGTCTTCAGCTACAGAGGGGACATTGTCCAGGCCTTTAAGTTAAGACAGCATTCCTGTAGTGCAAGACGGTTCAGGAAACCTGAAAACCGGTGTACGAATGTTTGCACAAATGACCGAATAAACACAGGTTTACAATTTTATCCCAAGTTAATGTGATATAGGGTAGGATGTTTTTTTTTCTCCTGTAAGGATAAACTAAACAAATCCAAATTAATTTAGAAATATTTCTGCCTCTGTTTTGCTGTTTAGAAGAAGTGTGCACTATGAATGCTTTGTCTAGTTAGGAGGCCCGGGAATTACTCAAGACATAAACCAATTCTCCTTTTCCCCCTTTTTAATGTTACTGCTGCTTCAACCATTTAAAAACGTTCCTGCCGTTGGACGCGTTCCACCGAAGACCCTCTCTGGTAACTTGATTATTGACTGAGATTAAAACCAGAAAGTTCCTTAAAGAAAGAAATGTCGAGCCAAACATTATTTTCCTCCTCTGGTTTTCCACACAAGCTTGGCGTCGCTCTAGACGTCGGATTTTTTTTTTTTAGAACCAGGCAAAATAAAGACCTGATTTACAAACGTTCCTCCTGAAGGGAGAGTGGTTTATGAATCTGTATGTGAGGGCAAACCACAGGGGCTGAAGAAATGCTACAGGAAGTAGATAAAGGAATGCAGGGAGCTGTTCCCAAGGCCGGAGTCGTAACGCAGATCTCTTTCCTGTTGATCATATCACGTCCTGCGCTGGCCAAAAGGAATCATTCTGAAATTTGCTGTATTTTTCTGATGGCTTTATCTTTTTGGCCAATTATCTTCGTATGGCCCGGTGTAGATAGCAAACGCGCCGTCATTACACTGTGGATTGTGTTTTTGTTGTAATGAAGCAGAACTGTAGCCTCATCTAATGCATCTGCAATTTATTATTATTAGTTTAACTCTTTACCAAAAATTTCCCTGTTACTCATTACCAGTCCTGGAAAAAGCACATTTTATGAATAAGTTATATCATTTTATAAGATATTATTAATAAAAATATATTTAATTGTTGCATAATTTAAACTGTTTATACTAATTTTTTTGCTGGGTTTTTTTTTATGCACAGAAAACTATACATAAGCCACTTGTAAGCGGCTGGCGCTATCAAAACATTTCTTAAACATTTCTATCTGCCCGGCATAGCAACATTGTTTCAGCCAATGGCGAGAGTTTGGGGCGGGGCTTTTTGTTTGTATAACCAATGGCAGACTGGAGTAGTGAGAAATCACACACTTCACCTTTTAGAAACCGATTTGTCTTTTTATTTCTCTCAAGTATGATTGTACAACTCGGTGTAGTCGGCTTTTTTAATTTATTCATTCCTTGAAAGACATGAATTTGCTAAAAAAATATTTTTTTTTGCTATCTTTTTTTTGTAAATTGTAACTTTCACCTCAATATTCAGGTGTTTACTTTTCCTCATTGTAAAGAGAAGCCATCATCGTCGTTTGTCCTTGTGGGACTTTAACTGTTCTGGAAAACGTGGGCCATGAATCAAAATGATTACCAGTGTCCGAAGACAAATCAGGAATCTAAATTGAATGCAGTTAGTATGACCTTTTATGGATGTTGCTCCATTTGGAGCAATATAACAACAATTTTTTTTTTTTTTTTTTTTTTTCCCGTGGCAGAATGTATCGGAGCCTCTCTGGAGTTTCTGTGTTGGTTTAGTGAGTGTGTGTGAGCTGCTGACGTCATTCTCCATTGATAAGATTGTGCTGGCAGTGGTCAACGCTCATCAAAACCCACTTCATGTTCGGTTGCATGTCCTGCAGTGAATTTCACCCCCCACCTCCCTTTCAGTTGCAAAAAGCAGCGAGCTCTCACTCAGAGCTGAGAACTGACTTCATGCATCACTCCATGCTAATAAAACTTGATTGTGCCGGGGATAAAGTTTAAGGGGGTGGGGGGGCTTCAGGCTTCATCAGTCTGGTATTTTTAACAGCTGTTTTCAGTTATTACCTCGCAGTCAGAGCTTCCTGGGGCCTCGGGAGGGGGAGGGAGCGGGGTGCAGGGGGGTAGCGAGGGGTAAAGCATTATGGGAAAAAAAACGAAGCAAGCTGTGGGGATGAGGGTGCCAGGTGGGTGAGAAAGTGGGCGTGCGGCCAGGGAGTTTGTGTGTGTGTGTGTGTGTGCGCGCGTCCTGTTAGCTTGGCTGGAGCACGTGAACGCTGCGATAACTTATCTCATCGCAGCCCTCTACGGTCTCACATGGCCTTGTTGTGCCCGCTGCTTCATGCCAGGCTGAAAAGGCCTGGGGGAGATCTGATATCAACAGCATCAGGGTTTTCTTGTAGGGTGAGGTGTACTTTAAGCTAATTCCTTGTGTGATCAGTTGCTTGTGATATGGTAATGGTGCTGTGCTTTTAATTACTACTGTCTTTCCCCCTCTAATGTTACCTTTAGTACAAGGAATGCTTGTTTGTCTGACATACAAAACCTGATAAATAAGCTGATAAGGAGTTTTTATGGGCTGATTTCGTCATTGTCATGCTTTGTGAAATTTATCTTGCTTGACTAGAAGCATCTGCATCACATACTCATTCTAGGGATGCACAATATAATTTCATATTATATTGGCTATTGTGTGTATGTGTATCGACCAATGCTGTAATATATATTTTTTTCCCTAGGGATGCATGGTATTGGCCAATATGTTCATTTTATAAGAATGTTTTGGCCGATATATGGCCTAAATAATGGATTATTTCCTTCATCTGAGACGCTTCAGATGCGCAATGTCTGCCATGATGGTTTTCAGTTGCTTAAAATATGATCTGGAGTCACTTCAAAAAGGCAAATGCAGTTAGGTGTAACATGTACAGTGCAAGTCAGTCATATAAGCCTCATAAAATGATAATATGAACATTATAATTGTGTACTTGGGAAATGGCTTTTAATTGGTGAAACTTTTGATTTTGTAATCAGGCTCTCAAAAATCATCATTTTGATTTAGATTTATCTGCTGATGAATCGCCGGTTATCGATATAGGCCAACATTTTCACATCAGTGCATCCCTAATTTTTTCCATTACCGTTATCTAATGTTCATTAAAAGTTCATTTTAAAAACACTTATTTAATAACCAAAAGTGTTTTAAACAAATCTCAAATTTAATATCCATCTTGATACTGTGCATAATAAACCAGAAAACAATGTTTTATATAGGCTAGTTTTGTAAATTGTATATATTGAATTATTTACCCTATTGCTGACATGGCTTTAAAAGCCAACAATCAAATTATTTAGACAATAGAATATGATTTTAATATCGGCCATGTGTTGTTTATAGGCCATTTTAATATCAGTTCATCGCTATTGTTATTCGAAATAGCTGAAATTTTAGGGATTTACTAGTATCGACTAAATGATTTTTACCTCCGTATCTTCAAAACAACAGTTAAGCTCACAAGGGCGGTGCTAGCGTTAGCAATGAGTGCGTGTATTATTGTAATGGTGTCAGCCATAAGCTTCGCCCATATTGAGCGCCTATCCTTGTCTTGAGGAGTCATCGGTGGAGAAGCTCTTTGTGGGCAGGGGCTTGGGGGTGGGCAGGCAGCCCCGATTCTCGTGTGAAATGAGGGATGTTCTATAGTGACTCTTGGCCGAGGCGGCAGGGAGTGTATGGGAGCTTTTATGAATAGGGGCCTTTCAGTCGTTCAGTATGGCTCTGAAAGGCTGAACAAAAGCCTAGAGGGTGGCGACTGAGAGCTACACGGTAGATCCACAAAACACTTCACTTTGCAGCGGCGTAGTCGTAATCCCTAAGACATCAGCCATTCCAAATGCACGCATTCAAGAAATGTCACGTAAACAAAGTGGACGGCTGACAAATCTTCGAGAAGTTTAACGCCGTAATTGGCGTTCAATTGACTAGGCTTATGGTTGTCAAAATGCTGGATTTGTTGTTGGTCTGGGAGTCTTATTCAAACATCGTGGCAGCTGATGTTTTGTGGGAAGTTGTTTCCCTGTACACTAGATTAAATTGGGTCGTTTTTCCATGCGTTTGACAGCGAGATGCATCTCCGCATTGTTGCAGTTAGGGGTGAGGGGTCAAAGTTCACAGCCTGTTGACGTGACTCACAGTTGAGTGGGCACCAAAGTTCCCAGATTCCAGCAGGGGGGTCGTCGTTGCGCTCCAGGGCTGGCAGCTTTCTCCCGCCTCCCGCCCTTCTAAACTCTCCATTCGGATTTGCTCGGAGCTGTCAGACAACGTGTAGCGTAAAAAAAACAGCGGAGGGCCTGCCGCTCACTTCCTCTTAAAAACGACGGTCCGTGGCGTGATGATTAATTAGAAAAGAAGAACAAAACAAAACCTTGCTTCAGTTCTTTTGGCTCCAGACACTCATTGGCCCGCCACAGTCTGGGTCATTCAGATTGGTGGAGTGGAAGTGACATAACCGCTGGCACAAAAGAGCAGCCGTGTGATTGGAGGAGAAGGCGCATTGTGTTCCGTTGGGGGGTCCGCGGCGCATCTACAGCTCTCGCCCTGACCACAAGGTTGAGAGCGGCTCCATTGTCACATGACATGTTCACACTGGACCACAAGCTTTTGTGTGTGTGCATGTTTTTTTGTTCGTACGTGAGAGTGTATGTCTTATCCAGCTGGGCCTTGTCGGTCAGGGCATGGGCCGCCCCTCCCCGCGCACAGCTGCAGTTTGGACCCAGAGGCGCAGTTGAGGGCTTGTGAAAACCCCCTGAGCCTTCCTCATTTCTCCAGATGAGTACCTCATTGTAATCGACTGAACAGGAGTGCACTTTTTTTAAAAAAAAATTTACGTTTTGGACTTTTTGTGGTACTTATGAACGGTTACATCCTTTACCATTGTTGTACTCTATCAAAAAGTTTAGGTTTCTTAGGAACGTGTTGAAATGGTCACCTTAACGTTGCTGACATAGTTTTCTTATAAACTTAAAGAAAAACTATTTCAGTAGTTACATGTCCTAACGAGTTTTGTTTCAGAACATTGTCAAAAATTTAGGGGGTTGTATGTAATCATTTTAAAGTTTAGTGGGTGTAACTGTCGGTTTCCAACATTAACATTTCCCATAGTAACTTTGTTGATTCTGTCGTAAACAAAAAACTTGCACTTCATTTTGAGCTTCCTAT
The DNA here is from genome assembly GCA_037194245.1 of Opsariichthys bidens. Lineage (NCBI taxonomy): Eukaryota > Metazoa > Chordata > Actinopteri > Cypriniformes > Xenocyprididae > Opsariichthys > Opsariichthys bidens. The sequence continues at coordinate 5,574,183 of CM074289.1, forward strand.
AGACTTGTCGAAAGTAGTTCTTTCCCCACATTTCCGTCCTCTATCTTTGTTGACGATGTAGTCAATCAGTAAACTTGTTTCTAATGGTTGGTGATGCAGCAACTGTAATAGTTACCACCAGTTGCTCCCAGTTTGGTTTTGGGTAAAATATTTGAAAAGTTAGGGGATGTAACTCTTAGAACTTTGCCAGCAGTTACATTTTCTTTGTTGACTATGTTGTCAACCAAAACTCATTAGGAGACGTAACCGTTGGAACGTTAATCACTTTTGACAAGTTTATAAGAAACCCAAAATGGAGAATGAGTTTTTGTTGACTACAATGTCACCAAAGTTGGGGGATATAAGCGCTTGAAAGTTTATAGGACGAAACTGTGGAAAATGTTTCCAACAACTTTTTCCAACTCTTGACTTTTCCAACAGTTACGTCTCCTAGCTTTGCTTGGACACCAGTTTCTTCTAGATTTGTTGAAAGTGTTAACTTTTCTATGTCTTAGTTATACTTATTAGTGATCTGGCAGTTGGAACGGTTACCAGGATTACCAAGATTATCAAGTTTTAAGAAACTGACAGGGCCCTTGACCAGCCACGGGGGGCCTTATTGTCCACCTGAAGGAGCTTGAATTTAACCGAGAGGAACACCTCAAGAACGTCATTTCAGCCGAGGCGGGCCTTGCCCAATATGTGCCACAGGGCACATCCTCGTCATAATCCGTCCCTGGAAACCGTTAGATGCAAAATGTTGGAGAAGCTGGAGGACGTAATTCTGTTGACATTGTCGACATGGACCACAACTCCCAATTTGGTGGCTTTCACTTGCGGTATGACGTTCATGATCAATAGTCATGTTTTTAATTATGCGACCCAGGCGCCAGTTAGCACGTTGTTTAGGTTTTATACTGTTTGCCTGCGATTGTAAACAATTCCTAGCATCACATCTCGCTCTCTCCGAAACACTCCCACAGTTTGTCACGGCCAATGTCGTTGGTGCGTTCTCCTAGCCGCCCGGCTCCTAGACCCAACCTTGTGAAAAACCACACAAACACGCTGTGTGTACTTTAGAGCCAGTTACAGCTGCGAGCAGTGAAATCTGGATTGTGTTAGCCCATGCACTGTGATTTATAAATTGTTTCTCAGGCCATAAATTCCCACTATAATTGCACTCCAAGCCCCCTTCCACTCTCCTCACTCCTTCTCTCCCCCTCTTCTTTCCCTCTCCGTCTTTCACTTCTTCGCCTCCTGCCCTTGCAGACACGCACACACGCTCCGGAGGTACGTGGTCCGGCACTAATTGTTTGCAGGAGGGAACTGGTTTGACAAGGCAGAAAGTTTTCGAAATTAGGCAGGGCGGTCACCGTTGTGAGTCAGGGCTGTACGTCGCAGGTATGTTGTGTCATGCCTCCATATCGCCCCCCTTGGACTATTATTGCACAATAGCAGTTGTAAAAGGTCTAAAGAGAACGCTTCAGTGCAATTTCGCAAAAATCTGCATGATTTCCTCTCCTGCATTTAATTGCAGAGGGATTTTTTATTTTTTTTTCCCTCCTCAATGCGAAATTCGCTCCCTCGGGCCTCTCTGTGGTAGTTTCAAGTTTTATCCTTCACAGCCAACAGGTTATAAAAAATATCCCTGTTTATTTGTTGTGCCTCGAGTTAGGTCTCCATATGGAAGACGGCTTCTCAACAAATCCGCTTTAAACGAACAAAACTGCTGTGTAAAAGTTCGGTTGCAGCCGGGTGACATGATTTTTTTGTTTTTGTTTTTTGCAATTTTTGACGCTGGTTGGACTGGTTGTGGTTTAGCGGGAGGGGTGTATTGGGGAAGGGGTGAAGATTGAGTTTGAGGTTGTGTGTGTGTGTGTGTGTGTGTGTGTGTGTGTGTGTGCTGGGGGAGGTAGTCTACCAAGGGAACACAATAAGCTCTTTGTCTTCATTATGCACTTAGCATTTGAGGAAGACATGAAGGTTTCTCTATTTTACTTGTCTTCAACTGTCTTTAAGACTACTGCATCTTGATTTTAGTAGAAATGTGTAATTTAGTCTCATTCAAATACTCAGTCTGCATTTTTTCACTTTAATAATTCATATTATGATTGCAAAATCGAGTTATCAACATAGGTTGTATGCCTACAAAGTTGATTATTATGGCGAGCACTTTTGGGTTGTAAAATGGCTTTGTTATCCCTCTTGGCTGCTTGTGAGTTAACAAGCTCAGACTGTTCATCGTAAACCTGGGTATAGTTTGGACGGCAGTGTTGTAACCATATACCGAAATACTGGAAACCGCATAACTGACTTGTAATTGACTTTAAGGAGGGTGGCTGCATTTTGCCTGTGCAGAAACACAGAACTCCCAACAGACGGCTTATTACTTTCTCGTGGTCGTAATTATGTGTTGGTTTTTATTTGACCTACTGTTTTGTCTTGCGCCACAATAACGCTGTTATTCCTTATGTTGTCAAGGTTTGTTAGTGCTTTTCTAGTTAAATAATAAAAAAGATGCATTACACACATTTGAAGTTTCAATTATGAGAAATTCTGTGTTTTGTTGTGATCAGAAACTGAAGGTGTCTCCCAAAGGTAGTTCCTTTTTTCTTCTGCAACGGGACGGTTGGTGAATGCAAACTTGGTCTCTGTTGCCATCCCTAAATGGGCTGCATTGCCATGGAAACCCCTGGTCTCTGGATGGCTGACCTCTGAACCAGTTCTTTAAGTAGGCAGTGAATGGAGGGAGTAGTGTTATCAGTGAGGTCACAATAGTATCCATGGGAACTCGGAGAGCAACTGTCAGTCATGAGTCTTTCCTGTCCAGTTTTGTGTGGAAGCCACTGGCTTGATGAAAAGAGGCACTTTAACGCAAGTAATGTAGGCAGGTCAGCCAGCGCCACTGAACTACAGGAACGAACCGCAAACATGTGCTGTGTTGCATTAGGATGATTTGCGTTTGGATTGGGATTTATAGTTTTTTTTAAATAGTAGGGATGCACTGATTTTCAACAAAGATTTTCAATGCCAGTAGCAGATAATTTTGTGTTTTAACTTAATTGTGCGTTTTTAAATTGAAGAGCTGATATATGGCCTAGAATCGTTACAGTGACTGTTATATAGGTTTCTTTTTATTATTTAATCTCTTTTCAAGTTTAAACCAGAGGTGCATCTCTTATTTAAATTGGAATATATACAGTCAAACCAAAATGTATTCCTTATTTGCTGTCCTTTAAAAAAAAATGGTAATAAAATATGACACTAATTCAGAGTTAAAGTTTTATCTTGATAATGTCGGATAACACTTACGCAAAACATGGTCAGGTCAACGTGTCTGAATAATTTTTTTACGATAGGAGTTATTATATATTAATAAAAAAAAAAAAAATATATATATATAAATATATATATATATATATATATATATATATATATATATATATATATATATATATATATATATATATATATATATATATATATACATACATATTATACATATAATTAACAATCAATTAAAATATATATATATCAAAATAAGAAGTCATTTTTATTTATTTTGGGATAAAAATGACCTTTTTTTTGTCCTAAAATGACATTGGAGATGATTTTGATCAAAGTAATATTTTGTTTTAAGGAAATTGTATTTAATTTGGGTTAATAAATACATTTTATGCTTTTTTTTTTTTCCGTTTCTAAGCACACAGGTTTGGATCCAATCCCTGAAACAAAATTAGCATCTGCTGATCTCTTGAACCTGAAAGTCCCCAGAATCCTGTTGAATTACTTCCTAATGTGATCGTTGGATGAATAGTTGATTTGTTGGTTAAATTACTGCAGTCCAACCGATTATTGTTTCTATAATAAGATAATTCTGCTTTAATGAGCCTCTCCCCCTCCTGAATTTAATCTCTGAAATCAGGCTTCATAATTACATAATTTTAGTTTATTAACAAGATTGTTTTGTTTTTTTTCTTCCCATCAATGAAAAGGCTCGGATCTCTAATTCATATTTGGAGGCGGTCAAGAATTCCTGTCCTTACCCTGCAAATTAATTTCCAATTAGCACAGATAGGGGTGTCGTTTGCCTATGAATTGTTTACTTAATTATCGGAAACTCTTGCAGCTCTTAAACAATGGGCCTGAATGCCAACCTGCGGTGAGGGAGGGCTGGAAACCGCCGCCTCTTTTGTCTTTCCCTCTGGCGGCAGTGAAAAGAGCAGCAAGAGGTGTCGCTCACATAAATAAATGAGTCAGGTGATGTCAGACCCCTCCGGCCGCATCAGGGCACTGCCCTATAGGCATACATGCACGTAATCCAGAGCCTTTTGTCTGGCTTAACTGTTCCGATGCTGAGATGTAATGGATTCCTTTGTGCTCCTCCAGCATTCTGCTCCATTCTAGTGGAGGGTGTGTGTGGAAAGGGTGGAAACATTGGGGAGAAATGTAGGCCATGCTTTGAATGATTGACATGACCTACTTGGCTCCGCCCCACTCAGGATTTGCCCCCCACCCCCACCCCCCTCCAAGGACGATGTGCTATTTTGTGGAAGCTCTCGCGGTTTGAGGTACAGCGTTTAAAATCCCCGGTATCCAAAACGAAGCCTGCGGTTGCAGCAACACATGTTGAGGCTTCCAGATATCCCCTTAAAGAGGTGTCGTCTTCTCTGTTTTGACAGAAGGCTTCATTTCATCCAGCATATGACTGTCAAAAGTATATTTGTGAAGTTTTAAGTTGTCATAATCCTGTTTAAGATCCACATCATCTTCGCTCAGCGGGGCGGAAAGTATTTAAGCAGCATTTCAATCTTTCTCCGTGACCTTTTGACATCAAGTCGACGGCTACAAACTCGCTCCAGGTGTATTTATGAAATTAAACCGCATGAACCTGGTTAGAAGTCTGTTTTCTGTCTTTGCTTGCCTAGGGCAATGAGTGACATTTATTTTTTATAATTCACTATTTTTTTTTATAATTCAGTATATTTTTAATATTCATGCTTCATGCTTTTATTTTATTTTTTATTTGCCAGGCAGATATTTGGTCATTTTTATTATAAATATTAACTAAATTTAAATATAGATACAATCTTAATTTGCTCTAAATTATATTGTATCATGTACATTATTTCAGCCACCTTGTTCTCTAACCAGCCTATGTATAACCCTTATTGGATGACCACATGTTTTTCAGGTTTTCTTACGTAGTTTTTGTTTGTGTTGTTTTTCTTAGCGAGTTGCTTAGCAGGTTCACCCTGCATTTGACATGTATTTTGAGTCGTTCATGTCTGTGCACCGTTTCTTTTCTCTTCTCAGCAAGAAGTGAATTTTGCATTTTGCTAAGCATCTGCTCCTGAAGTTATGGCTTTCAAATACAAATCCCCAGACCCCATGATTGTTTACTTTGGCCGATCTCCCTTTGTTTCTCCAGAAAAGCAGGGTACAGAGCCCTGCAGCCCGGGAGTGTGTGTGTGTGTGTGTGTGTGTGTTTGTGTGGGAAGGCAAAACTGAGATTGCATTTCAAGATAGTATGTTAAGTTTTCAGTCAAGTGATAGCGGTTATGATGAGGAAGGTAGATTGTATTTTTTCAGTCATCCGTCCACTTCAACTGCAGCTGCAAATACCAGAAACACATAAGGCCTCCCGACAAGAACTAGATGTTTCTCAGAGTGTATTCTCTCTAGAACCATTTACAGATACCCTCTGAAAGCCTGACCTGAAAATGTAAAATCTGTCATCATTTGCTCAACCACACATCAAACCTGCGTGTCTTCTTTTCTTCTGCGGAACAACACATAAAAAAGATGTGTTGCTTGCACCCCGGCATTTTTCAAAATACCATCTTTTGTGTCCCACAGAAGAAAGAAAGTCATAGAGGTTTGGAGCAACATGAGGGTGAGTTCGCTTTTGGGTCAACTGTCCCTTTAAGGACATTCATTTCAACTGTCTTGCCAAATTAGATGTTGAACTTGTGGCAGTCATTTATCAACTGTACTACAGACAATGGAAGGTGAAAGTGAACCCAACATCTTTAATAAACAGGGCACAAGGTCTCGATTCATCCTGCCAGCTGTAAGGAAACTGTACCAGTCCCTGCTCATGAAGTACTTTTGCTTTCCGCACCACCTAACCCTGCAACTCCGTCCTCCGGACCATAATGTCTTTTCCATTTTTAGCCAACATTCTTATCCAAACTTCCTCACAACAGTTCCACTTGTGATGAATGTAGTTTAAAGCCTTATTTAACCCCTAATGTACCATGATGGTTGGTTGTAGAATATGCTCGGGTTATTTATTACGAGATCTTGTAGGGTTAGTTCCCCCAAAAATTTAAATTCTGTCAATAATTACTCACCCTAAGACATTTTCGGAACTCAAATTAACTTTTTTTTTTTAAATTAAATTTGAGCTTTCTTGCCTCCGACAGATTGGAGCGTTATTACCACTTTCAAGGCCCAGACAGGTAGTAAAGACATTGTTACATTTAAAAAAAAAAATAATAATAAATAAATAAATATATTTTTTATCGTCGCTTCATAACATTAAGGTTGATCCATTGTAGTCACATGGACTATTTTAATGATGTCTTTACTACCTTTCTGGGCCTTGAAAGTGGTAATAGCGTTGCAGTCTGTCGGACGGATTTCATCAAAAAAATCTTAATTTGTGTTTCGAAGATGAACGAAGGTCTTACGGGTGTGGAACGACATGAGGATGAGTACTCAATGACAGAATTTTCATTTTTGGGTGAACTATCCCTTTAACGGTAGTTTTTCGGTACTGCAATGTTGGATAATATCCATCGTATGCTTATATGAGGGTTTACACGGTTTATTTAGTGTTGGCTATCGCTGCGTATATCATTGACTTTAACTTTTGTGAAGCAGTTGTTGCCAAGCGTATTTATGGTACCTGTGGTTTGCATTCATTAAGTTTAAACATTAATGAACATTTTTTAAAAAGGACTAATTTTAGAATTTCTGTCGAATATTCAATTGAAAGACTCTATGTAATTGTTGTTATTATTAATGTTGTTGTTATTGGTATATATGCCTTATTTTGTATAGTGATTGTTTTTACGAAAAAATTGCTAAATTATTGTAAACAATGAATTTATTTATTTATGATTTAAAGCCATATCAGCAGCAATAGCTATATTTATTAACTTTAAAATGAGAGTCCAAATTTACTGGATTATTCAAATGTTAGCATTTCTGCATGGTTTTATTTACGGCGTTTCAGGCAAAAATAACTGCATTTTGATATTCGTTTTCTGTGATATAAGATTTTGATCATATAGCCCACCCGTAGTATATATGCTGGGATGTCGATGTATAAGGATTTGTCTCCGTTTATGTCGTCCCTTAAGTAGAACTATAAATTTGAAAGGGTTCCTGAGGTATATATGTTCACAATAAACCCAGATGCTTTCAGCTCCTAGACTCAAGAGCTTAGAAACGGGAATGATGGCTCCACAGGAACATCTGATACGGTTTGACTTCTACACAAACCAGATGACCGAGCCAGGCGGGGAAGCTCCGTGAAGGGATGAAAAACTCAATTTTATAAATTGCTCCTGAAAATCATAAGCGCTGGATGCGAGGGGCCCCAGAAAAGCTGAAAGGCATCAAACTTTGACACGTGCACTGAGCAGTGAGGGCTTTCACAATAAATGTCTCCCTCTGTATAGGAAGTCCAGTCATTCATCACTGTGTGTCTCCCTCTCTCATTCCATACCACGCTCTACCCTAACAGCGTCGCTTTTGCGTTCTCCATACGCTCTCATTGATTTATAGAGGGGTAAAATTAGAGAAAGGCAGATCTCCGTTTCTGCTCCATGCATTCTGTAAGGCCTCTTCCTAGTCTCCCTGTGCGTTATGGGACTTCCTCCCAGCTGTTCCTCATACTAACATACACACATATAATCCATCCAGCTGGGCATTTACTATGCTGGGACCTGCAGTCCAAATCATATTTAACTTTCACGTTTCACCCCCCTCCCTTGGGCCGGACTGCTCTTGTCTCAGCCCCCTGAACTGTTCCAGCTAATGCTCCCAGGTGCTAAACAGCACTCGAAGTTCATCTCCACAGCTTTCAAATGAATTAAGACAAAGAACAGCTGGATTGCTGGAATCCATTGATGACTCAAAGGTCCATTTAATTGATTTCTTCCATTGGATCTCCTTACCAGACTAATTCATTTTTAAAGGAATATTTCAGGTTAAACACAGATCTGTGTTTGTATGTAGAAATATGAGTCTGTGCTACAACAATTATGGCTTTGTGGACTTTTCATGCAAGTGCACAAATTAAAGGGGCGAGACTGAATTATTTCAGTACAGAAACTTTACTTTCAACCCACCTGATAAAGATGGAAACTCAAACTCATTAAAGTAGTTTCGCCATTCTACAACATCACTATATCCGTTTGAAGTAATAGCAGTATTTTTGGTTATGCAATGATGTGTTAATGATTAGTTGTGACTTTTTCTCTGCAGTATCTTCAAATGAAATGGCCTCTACTTGACGTTCCTGGGACAGCAGCCCTCAAAGACTCCAGATCACCAACACCAGGGCACTTGGTAAGTCCACCAGCAACTTCATGTTCTGCATAGTTCACAATGCAATCAAAAAGATAAGATGGCTATAGACTAACCTTTTTGAAAATAGTGCATTCTTATGTTGCACTTGGGAAACAAATGCTTTGAAAGGCTCTATTTTGATCTGAAAGCATTAAACGAACAGTAAAATGTTCAATTGACTAGGTTGAAGACCAAAGGTTCATTGGTAGCTTCTTTCGCAACGAACAACCGGAAATATGTTTGCCCACACAAGCACAACTAGCTCTTAGAAACGACAAGCTTAAGCCGAGCTTTGGCTAAGTGTCAACAAGCAACAGACTTATATTCCTGCCATTCCACCCCCTCCGGCCACTCATGCGACCCAACTTTTGACCTGCTTCACCCTTTCCAGACACCAAGGCGGAGAACCTCAGGAATGCTCGCTCCAAATGGCAGCTAATCCATTCCGGAGACATGTTTTTTTTCACCCTCCAAACACGGAGGTAGTCAGCTTTAGAACGAATGAGGTTCTGCCACGGTGACAAAGTGAACACTGACTGTGGTCCGAACTGGAAGATTAGAGCGTTTGCCCAAGAGATTCCCAAACGGACCTTCGGGTCAGTTCTGTCTAAATGAGAATCCAATTTAAAGCTCTCAGGCCAAAGATTACGATGACCTGATAGTAGGAACGGTACACTGGGCCTGTTGTGTCTTTCGTCTCGTCTTTATTTACTTAGCATGTGTTTCATAAAGCTCCTATTATCATGCTTGGGGACTCCAGACAGACTGCAAATATGCAGTGGGGGAATTTCAATCCAATTATACGGAGATGAGTTGACCATTGAAGCCTGTTGATGCTGACTTTGCTTTAACACTCAGTATTGTGTTGACCTTACAGAATGTAGAAACACTGAATGCTACTGTTCTCCCGCCAGGAAAAAAACGGACTTCGCTTCCTCATTAGACGCTGGCATTGGAGATTAATTTCTGGCATGTAGATCTGGGGCAATCTCTTGTGATTGGAGGATTAATTAGAGTCAGTAAATAATTAGGTGACGTGCAAGAGGGTTTATTGTGTTTCTAATGAATGGCAGGGGCTGCTGAATTCACACCAGGCTGCCGAGAGGGAGCGAGTGACCTGTGGAAACCATTTCTGTGGCTGCACAGATTGGGTCCAGAAGGCACACATGCTAATAGGGTGAGCCAGAGTAGTCCGAAAAGGCTCAATTATTCAGGAACCGGGTTTGTTTAGCATTCTGCTGGCATCCCTCTGAGTGTGTGTGTGTGTGTGTGTGTGTGTGTGAGTTTGATATTGCAGCACCGAGTCCACTTCTTCACTTTGCCTTCCATACATTGCATCTGGACCCAGACCACATGAATAATACATTAAACCAAAACAGTGGGGCAGGTGATGTGTGAGGCATTGTGGGAACTTCGGCTTTGTCGACGACTCTGCTGTGTTGCTGTTGTGTGTGCGTGTGGTCAAAATCATGCTAAAAATCCTGTGGCAAATGGTAATACAATTGTACTTTGAAGTGTACCGTAGTACAATTTGATTGGCATATTCCTATATTCCATAGTACTGTAATGCACTTCAAAGAACGGCATGGTCGTGTCCAAAAACTATTTTTAGCATGATGTTCGCACATGGAAATACCTTTTTTATGGAAATACCATGGTACTTTTCTTAAGAATACCCCAGACTCCTAAAAGCCAATTACTTTACAGACAGAAAATGAGCTTAATCTCAAAGTGGTTTAACTGAATGTCCTTTCTAGCGTTTCTGGTTTCTCAAACTTCACAGAAAAAAAAACATGATAAATCAAGTTGTAAGCACAGAGTTTTGTATCTGATCTGAAGTAATCTGGAAAAGTCTTCTTAAGAGAGAAGTTATGAAAGAACTTAAGAAATATTCGAAGAAGTTCGTAAGAATTTTCCTGAATCCAATTTTGCAACCGTTTTCAAATATTATCTTAAGAACATCTTATTTTTATTCTCAAGAAACAAATGGGATGCTTTTGTGTTATTTGATTGAGAGGCGGGTAAGATAAGCGTACAGACTTGTATTTGTGACTAGTTAATCATTCAGCGTTGTGTTTTTAATGCGCCGTGTCAAGTTAAAATACTCTAGTGATTACAGATTTCATGATCGGTTTGTCATAGGTGTTAAATGTTGCTATAGCATCATGTTGTAATGCTTAATATCAATAAATTAATTTCAAATCTTACATTTGGGTATTTAAGACTGGTTGGAGAATAACTTATTTACAGTGATTTTTAAGAACATTCTTCTGGGAATATGAATAATACTTATTAAATTTGAAACAATCTCAAGAAAAAAAAGATGAGAAGATTCTTAAAAGTGTTTGGGTATATAAACTATTCTTTTCTTTTTTCCCCCTGAATCCCCTGGTTCTTAAAACCCACATTCAGTCACTGTGTTTACCAAATACTTGTATTAAAAACAGGCGGAACAACAATTGGCTCGCCTCCACTTTAACTGTTGCCTGTCTCAAAGGCATGCATGCACATTAGGCCTAGTCAAGAAATTATGGTTTATAGTCAGTTATTTAAACTGGTAAAGTTTATTAGTCATGAGTTCACCAGCCATTTTCTAAAATCGGATTACAAATGGAAATTCCATTTAAATGACTTGCTAATGACTTTGACAATTGATATGAATTGATGACTTGGGCATGATGTTTTTGCTGATGGGAAGTGTTGCGTGTTCATGCAAAAACCAGATGGATGCCTCGCATGATCCATTAAAGCTGTCGTGGCCTCCCTGTACAATGTCTGGTAAAATATGAGAATATAAACCTACGTGAAAGAAGATCGCTAAAATCCAGAAAATACTTCTTAAAGGACATTCTAAAATGTAATTCAAAGCCATGTGTACCCCTTAGGCTGTAGATGGTGATTATTGTAAATTGTGCCCCATTGTTAGGGATCATACTGTTTGGCTTATACTGCTAGTTTTGGCTTGTCCTCTCCTCTGCACTATTTTATTATCCTTCATTTGAATCTGTGTTTAGCCTCTCATTCTTCCAGCGCTAAAGCGGTTCATTGTGTCTTGATCCCTCTTGCTCAAACGCCTGTTTGCTCAGTAACTCAAGTCAGAGATGGAGGAGGTGAAGCCAAAAGAAAAAAAAAAACAGGCCACATTTGCTTCTTACGCCACAATGTGCTTGTTTTAGCAGAGCTCCAGTTTTAACAGCTCCATGTGGTGGCACCAGAAGTCGTCTTTGGGCGGGTTCCTTCGCTAGCAGGCGGTGAAGAGCAACAGATTAATCAGCAGGTGTAGAGCGCTGACCCTGCACTTTGTTTGGTACAGTTTGCGACTTTTGACGTTTTCAAATGGCTGCAACACCTTGTGGAGAATCACTCCAAGGAACACTTAAGAAAACCGTTCAAAGATGCACAATGTTTCGCTCTAACTCTAGTTCTAAGCGCCTCATAAAATAATGTCCGTTAAATGAAAGACTGACCTAGCACAATTGTTAAATATGTGCTTGAGAACTCTAAAGTTGATGTAATTTAACTGTGTGATACAAAAGGTGGAACAATGTTTACACAATGACTCACTTTTTCTGTTTGGAGAGGTGTTTTGTCAGCTGTTTTTTCCCTGTTTTGCTGGTCAGGCGTCTTCTCCTCCTACAGACCGACTTACAAAAGTGGGTTTAGGGAGATTTATCAGGCTTCGCCCTTGATGAACTGCCGGACTTGTTTGAACAAAAGGTAAAAGAGCCAGGTACCTGTTGACAGACTTCAATTGAAGAACCCAATTCTGCCATCTAAAGGTTGAGTCCTGCATATTGCAACCAAAAATGTTTTGCGGAGAAAGTGTTATTGTTGCTCTATCATTGTCCAAACCCAGTGACTCAGCTTGCATATGTTTTCAGTGCTCACCATACTGTGGTCATACTGTGCCCCCCCCCCCCCCCCCCCCCCAAATCCTCCATTTAAGACTTAAATTGTGTTAATCTGGTGAACACTTCCATTTCATTAGCTGTAAAGCACCCTCTTAAACAACAAATAGGAGTACTCTGACCAGGTGTTGATATGGATCCTTGGGATGCTTGGGAGTCAGCCAGTCCCATCCAGTCCATTTGTAAGGGAGGCGAGGGGCCCAGTCTGGCGGCACTCTATGCTTGGGATGGTGGTGTCGGAGGCAAAACGGCTGGCGTGTTGACACAGCAGGGATTCCTGGCAGTCGGATAGTGAAAAAGAGAGACCATTAGCCTCAACAGCTAATATCATAGTGGAGTGGTCAAACACCATCTTAGAGGATCAGTGCAAGATGTCCTCTTCCTTTCTTTCTCAATCAACCTACTGACAGATCTTTAAAACAATCATTTGATGGACCTTGCAGGGTTTCCAGAAGTCGGGCTCTGCTTGTCTCTCCAAATGCGGTGCTAAATTATGCACAAACACCGAGACAGACAGTCAGACAGATAGATGGAATGAGAAAGGCAAGGGATCGAGAGGCAACCCAGAGATCTGGATGTGTTTGGCCTGTGGGAAATGAGAGCCAGCCTTGTCTCAATGCACGCCTTGTTCATGTTCACAGAGTGCTGGTTGGAGCAGAGGTCAAACCCACTGCCTACATAGAGGTGGGGGGAAGGTTAGCATGGAGGAAACAAGACGGCATTCTCCACTCTCGCTCCCTTGTGACGTCCTGAGCCAACAAGTACCCCATTCAGTCTACAGCTCACCACCTTGCGTTGGCTTATGTACACATCACAGCAGTCCTGCTTCTGATATTATTATAGTTCTACTGCTATATTTATGTAGTTGGGGTTTTGCTAGTAAATTATATTCTAATATAAGTTCCTCTGTATTCGGGAGGGGGTGGGTGATAAAATGGCCTTAAATTGACTGTGTACTTAAAATTGATTGAAAATGGTCATTCCATTAGCTAGGTATAAACAAGTCAAACTGGAACTACTTTGCTCAGCAAGATTCTCGTCAAACTGTTAGTATGCTATAACTGCAGTTAACCTGAAAGGGAAAACTGGCTAAACGGTCTATGCGAACGTAGCAAGTTGTTGGAACTCTTAGAATGTGAAACATGAAATTGAGCTTGCTTAGCTTAGCATTTGCGTTCATGTACTTGCATAGAGTATTTTCCAGGACTTAACAAATAGGCATATGTAGGCTAATAAAAAGCTGAAATAGCCTTTATTGTTGGTTTTGGCCAAAATATTGGGAACTTTTTAAGCAACACTCCTCAGAAAGTCATTGTTTTAACTCGAAGGTAACGTGTCCCTTTAGCAATCACATTAGCCTGCGCCTGGAGGGCTACCTTCCTGCAGACTTTAGTTGCATTCTTGCTCAAACATACCTGCCTTTTATTTTCAAGTAATCCTGAAGACCCTGAATTGCTGTTTACTGTGTATTTGAGTAGGTTTTGCTACCCCTGGCCTAGAAGTGTCCAACATTGTGCCTTTTAACGCTCTCGAATGCAGTCCTGATCCGTTTAGCTTTTGCCACCTTGCCAAGAGAAGGCTTGAAGGGTTTGTTACAACAGGTGCCTCTTGATTCCTAAGAGTGTAGTGACTGCCACTTCCCTTCAAATGCCAGACCTGTCCTTGTGTCAATTATGGAGAGTGGCAGCTGGAATCGTCTCTCTTCGCTAGTGTGCTAAACGAGAGAAACGCTGCCTGCTAGGGGTGTAAGGTGTGATTTCTCCCACCCTCCATCCAGCCGGTCAAATGCCCAACTGTTGTTTATTTTCCTTTGGGAGAAGTAGGGAAAAGTAAACCCTGTTGCCGAGACCCATTGTTCTTTTAAACACTCTGGCGCCGCTCGCAAGTAATGAGGTCTAATGGCTATTTTCTTCTTTTCGTTTGCCTTTTTGGTTGTTTAAACATGCACACTCATTCCCCCCTCCCTCACCTCTTTCGCTTTCTCATTTTGTTTTTCAGTCTAATAAAGTGCCGGTGGTACAACACCCCCACCACGTTCATCCCCTCACACCGCTGATCACCTACAGCAATGAACACTTCTCCCCGGGGACGCCTCCCTCTCACCTCTCGCCAGAGATTGTCGACCCAAAGACAGGTAAGCGCCACCAACTGGTTCAAATTTTGAGTAATTACTTGTTTTGATGGGGTTTATTGCGACTATGTGGGGATAGAAGTAGTTACAGTTTGGAGTGCGTCCTTTTGGCATCACTAATGGCACTAAACGGAATTGCAACTAAACCAGTGGTGTGAATTTTATTACAATTTTATTTTTTCTTCCTCTGAAGACGGTCACTATATTTGCAATTCCTTTAGGTGCCAATAGCAGCACGGAAGTTTCACACTTAAATTGACTCGTGTTGATATTTGTCTTCAATTTTCGAATTATTTCTTCAGGTATACCAAGGACCCCTCACCCTTCAGAGCTATCCCCATATTACCCTCTCTCTCCTGGGGCAGTTGGACAGATCCCACACCCTCTAGGATGGCTGGTTCCTCAGTAAGTCTGAACTCTGTGGCCTTAAAATACAGAACATCAACCTTATTTTACCCACGCAATCAGGTTTTTAGCTATTTTTCAAAGTTCTCCTAGGAAAAGAGCAGCTGTTTGTCCTTGATTTTGCCGTAGCAAGTTTTTTGAGTGCTGTTCTTCTGTCTTCAGGCAAGGCCAGCATATGTACTCCATCCCTCCTGGGGGCTTCAGACACCCCTACCCTGCACTCGCCATGAACGCCTCCATGTCTAGGTATGTAACAGAGGGCAGAACCTTCTTTTCTACAGCATGTTGATTTAAAGTTGAACTCGCATCTATTTTTAGACATGAGAAGCAGACAGCGCGAATCTTCCCTGAAGGCTCAGAGAAGAGATAGAACAGGAAACTGCTGATGTATTTTTTTGCTCGATAATGGCGCCTTAGTCCCTCTATTTCTCTTTCAACCCAGTGTAATGTTTTTTTTTTTTTTTTTTATTCAGCACAATACTAAAAAGGAAATTAAATGAAATGATTAAATAACATTGAAATATTTTTAGCATGGCATTTATTAAAATATACCATGATGCTGAATGATTGTCATATTCATGATTCAAAAATACCATGGTAACTTGGCGCTTATCCGATAAACATGGAGCTTTTTGAATCTGATGAAGAATAATTGTAAGATTATGCAAATGTAACTTGGAAAAACTTCCAACCGAGAGAATCTAACCAAACTTATTTTAGTTAGATAAAACCTGTACGCATCTATAGAGTTATTGTTGCAGAAACTCAAGGGTAAATCATTTCAATTTCTACCACATTACTATAGATATGCTAGCCATTATGTGAAAGTAGCGCATCCTGAAACTTGTGCTGAAAAGAAACTTCTCTAATGCATGATTTTATCACATTCTTTCCATTCAGATAATGCAAAAATTTCCTCAGAATGCTGGATGAGTTCAGTTGTCGCACGTCAGCCTGAAATCTCGATGTCTTTTAATCTCCCACTCCTGCTTTCAGGGGTGTCTCATGAGCGCGCGCCCTTTTTTTTGGGTCGGTAGCAGAAAACGATCTCTCTCTTGCTAGCGTTCATTTTGTGGCACAGTGAAGTGCTGAAGTCCAATGGAAATATGCGTTTAACAAGAGTGTGCAAATCACAGATTGGAACGTTTTTTTTTTTTCTCATGTGTGAAAATGACAATGCTGCTATTGTATTAGCTGTTATGAATTTGGAAGCGCAGAGTACAGTTTTCCAGATGCGGCTGCTAGGATAGGTACTCCCAGTGTGATGTCTGTCTGTCCAGCTATCCGTCTATCGTTCTGTCTGTCTGCCATTTTATCTGTTCGCCCTCCATCCATCTTTTATATCCGTGTTTATTACTGTCTGTTGCTGACCGTGAGTCTGTCTGTCTCTAGTCTGGTATCCAGTCGTTTCTCTCCTCACATGGTGCCTCATCCTTCTCACGGCCTGCACCAGACGGGCATCCCTCACCCCGCCATTGTGTCGCCTGCCATCAAGCAGGAGCCCAGTGGCGACAACGCCAGCAACTCGACACACGGGTGAGGCTCTGTCCTCCATTACTCTCTCGCAGTCGTTCCTCTGCTCTTCCCCACCTGACATCATCTTTGCATTCATCTGTGTCCGTACAGAAAGCCCTCGGTGCCTGTGAAGAAAGAGGAAGAGAAGAAGCCTCACATCAAGAAGCCCCTAAACGCCTTCATGCTCTACATGAAGGAAATGAGGGCCAAAGTAGTGGCCGAATGCACCCTGAAAGAGAGTGCGGCTATCAACCAGATCCTGGGCAGGAGGGTGAGTGCCAACTCCCATTATGAGAGGAGCTGAAATGCATTAGTGTGTTTCTCTTCATCTTGTCTTAAAGGAAAGGATCATCTAAAAATGAAAAATTGCCATCATTTACTCACACTCATGTCATTCCAAACTCGTGTAAAGCACAAAAGGAGATATTCTGAAGATTGTGCTGGTCGCTTCCGTGCAATTACAACGAATGGGCATTGAAGCTTTCAAATGTCAAAAAAGGACACAAAAACATAATAAAAGTGGTCCGTGTGCTTCTGAAATTTCTTCTTTTGTGCACAAGAAATACTCAAATGGGTTTGGAATGACATGAGGGTGAGTAAATAATCAAATTGTAAATTTCTTGGTGAACTAACACTTTAAGGAATGAAAAAAGGAGGGAAATTTGACCGTATGTTCTTCTATTCCGCAGTGGCACTCTCTTTCACGTGAGGAACAGGCCAAATATTACGAACTCGCCAGGAAAGAACGGCAGCTGCACTCTCAGCTTTATCCGGGCTGGTCTGCGCGAGACAACTACGTAAGTGAGCCCAGAATGCAGTTTAGCGCAAATCATGTGGGGTTCGGATTCCTCCATTGTTTTTGGCAGACAGGGGAGTTTTGCTTAATCAAACACATCTAATTTGCTCCAAATCATGTCTCTGCACAGGGAAAGAGGAAGAAACGGAAGAGAGACAATAAACCTGATTCCCCAACAGAGAGTAAGTGTCACTGGCCATCTGTATTTCTTTCTCATTTTCTCTGTGCGTAGTCTTTCGCCGAATTTTTTTTCCAGCATCCCTGTTGGTCCGATCGCTCAACTCACAGATCATGTTCAGTTCAATTTTGACATCTGAAGAATGTTGACGTTTTTTTTTTTTTTGTTTGTTTTTTTTTAAAGGAAAAGTTCATTTATTCACATTGTTTTAAACTCATATGACTTTCTTCTGAACAAAACAAGATATTTGTTTTTCGTGATAATTTAGGAGCAATCGGGAGTAATTTTCAAGAAAATATCCTTTAAATTTATTCAATATTTCTTTGTCACAGTCATTAATTTTGGTAATTTTTTTTGATGAAATGTCATATAAATGTATTCGATTTAAAAAAATGTAATGAGAAGATGCAAAATAAATTAAATCAAATTCTAAACATGAAATATTTATTAGTATTTATTTTTATATTTTCAGTTGGTTCCATTTTGTTTTTGGTGATTTTTGCTTTTGTAATTTTTATTAGTTTTTTGTATTTAGCTTTAATTTATATTTGTTTTAATTTGATAAATGTCATAACTTAAATTACCTTGACTAGTAACTGAAATCAAATAATTTTTCATCTGATATTTTTTTCATCGAACAGTTGGAACAAAATGGAACAGTTTTTTATAACACCGATTTATAAATGTCAACATTTATAATGTCAACACAAAAAATCTTGTCATAACAGTATGTTTTACTTAAACTAGTTTAATTATCATCATAATTGACTTTTTTATCGCAGGTAACTTTTCACCTCAGCCCAAGAAGCAGTGCATCCCATACCTGTCGTCCGAGAAAATGTGTGACAGCCCTACCTCCTCGCACGGTAGCATGCTGGACTCCCCCGCCACGCCATCGGCCGCCCTGGCATCACCGGCGGCCCCTGCAGCCACTCACTCGGAGCAAGCGCAGCCCCTGTCCCTTACCACCAAACCGGAGGGGAGAGCCCACCACCCACACTTCCCCCTGCCAGGGAAAGCCTCGGGCTCCAGCTCCACTTCCTCTTCCTCGTCATCCTCCACGACCTCCCATCCTAGCATCTCTCTCCACAGCCAGTCGGCAACCCTCCTTTCCCGTCCCATCCCGTTCACCACCTTACCTCACTCCCTACTCTCCCCATCCTCACCTTTCCACCAGGCAGCCCTACATTCCCATCATGCCTTGCTGCAGACACAACCTCTCTCCCTGGTTACCAAATCAGTGGAGTGAAAAAAAAAAAAAGACAAAAAAAATAAACACAAACAAAACTTTTTACACCTGTATATTGCTTTGTTTTTACATTTTTATAGATATTAGACCAAGTTTTTAAGATAGAATGAAAAGGAATAATTATTGGTCAATATTTGACCACCCCTCTATTTTGCTTTTCTCTTTTAAACAAAAGTGTATTTTTTTGTAAATTGCCTTTTTCCAATGTGATTCTCTAATGTTGCTACTTGTATAAAAGACAAATGTATAAAGGTTTTTTTTTTTTTTTTTTAAGCCGTACTTGACAAAATACAATTTGTAGTTTTAGTTAAATTCAGTCTAATGGTAGTTAGGAGTTAGATTTTTTTTTTTTTTTTTTTTTTTCCCCACTCTCATTACTGATTTCATTTCTTCTCTCCTGTTTTTATTTTTATTCTTTGACTTCTTTCTGTTGGTACCACCTCACCCTGTTCCTAACCCTGTTTGTGTGACTCTCCTAAGACTCCGTAGCTAATAAACCTCAAGTTATTTCTAAAGACTGCATTGTGTTTTTGGTGGATGAGGACGCTGCATGTGATGACTGGCTGAATAATACCACATAGACCTTCTGAATAGAGCCAGTATCACACACGCTGACAGTGTTCATTTATCTAATTAGGGCTCGTGAAGTGGGGTGTGTGAAATGCTGGCACTCATGATGTGCGCAAACTAAATTATATAATTCATTGTTGCGTTAAAGACAGCCTCGTAAAGAAAAAAGTACACCGTGTTGTTAAACACTATGACATTATCCTGGTAAAAGTTCTCTGGGAGAGTAGTTCATCCAAAAATAGACATTTAAGATCAGTGTGACTTCAAAATTGACCTTATTTACTTTCTTAACCCTATAAAGCCTACTATATTACAGGCCTATTTGATTTGCAAATGTCTATAACCTCTAAATGATAATCAAAACTGCTGAAAAACACAATCTACGACATGTCATCTTGTTGATCGTTTATGCGTTTTAGCAAATACTAGGCCTTTTTTAGTATAATTGTAAAAATGGGCTTCAGGTGTTTTCTTGCTCTGAAGTCTTTACTGATTTTTATCAAATAAATGTAAGTTTGACTTCTATTGTCAGTTAAATATCAAGATGAACCATTATACTGGAGGAAAGTTACTTTTAAAAGTAATACATTGCGCTTCTCACTAGAAAAGTAACTAACTTAGTTACTTTTTATGGAAAGCAATGCGTTACGTTACTTTTGCGTTACTTTTTTTCAGCTGGGCATCTTTGTATTTTGGTGACAAAAATAAAGTACTATTTTTGGCAAATATTAAGGCCCTTTCACACCAAAAGTGACATGAATAAGCCTCAGGTTTAAGGAAATGCATATTTACGGCAGTAATTATTTGAAAAAGTAACTTGGATATTTTGTTGTAGCTGGAAAAAGTCAAGTTTACCAAGTTACTTGAAAAGGTAATCGGATTACATAACTCAAGTTACTTGTTATTTGTCCGTCTCTTAATCATCATTGTATTATGTTGCATTATTAAACTACAGGGCTTTAATCATTAAACCAAGTATTTGAACATCATCTTACTAAGACTGGTTGACCAGAGAGTACAACATGCTCCTGGATCAACATCTTTGGCCCGGAACAACATTCCAATCAACCAATCAGATTTGAGGGTCAAGTTTATGCTTAGGTTCTTCTACATCAGTGTTATTTACATATCATTTCCTTCTGATTTTAAGGATAAGTTATGAGTGGGTTAGGAATCAGTTTTTGGATAGGAATGTTATTTTAGGATCAACAGGAAAATGTCTTACTAGGCCATATCAGTGTTATTGGGAGAGTATGCAGCAAGTATTTCTAACTGTGGGATATTATTATTATTATTATTATTATTATTATTATTATTGACTGTTCTCTCATAAATCTCAGTGTCTGGATGTGGTTTAGAAACTTTTCTTTATGAAATGTACTGTGGTTTATACACTGTCGGTTATGTGTTTATCTGAACGAACATTGTTTGATTTCATTGTGTGGTTTCTTTTGTGTGCAAGCAAAGTCCCTATAAAGTGAGCTTTCCCTTACAAAAGATTACTGCAGTTTTTTAGAAGTAATACTACAGTTTTTGTTGCATATAGAAAAATGCAGTTTTTTGGACATGAAAAAACTGCAGTATTGCAGTATAACCTAAAATGTCTGTAGTTTTACTGGAGTACAACTATACTGCAATACATCTAAAGTACTAGTAAAATAAAACTGCAATACAACTGCAGTTATACTGTTTTTATACTTCATGCAACTTTCAGTTACTGCAGCTGTACTTCTACTACAGTTTTACTGCAGTTGTACTGTGGCTATACTTCATTATACTGCAAATCTTAATTAAACTGCAGTTAAACTACTTGGTACTGCAGTTTTACTGCAGTTCTACTTCAATATACTGCAGTTCTTTTTTGTAAGGGTTGTGTGATGATGATGATGATGACGCGTATTTAACGTTGTTTTCAGTTGGCTGTAAATAAGCAAGATTGCAAACTCGGTAACAACAACAACAACAACAAGTCTGCTAAAAGCTGTGTCCAGAATTAAAATATTTCCACACGTTTACAGCACTATTATACATGTTTTGACACACTGCCGCCGTTTTTTAACGAAAAGAGGCTTGGAAAGTCAGTCCTCTGAGATCTCATTAGCTATTTCAATTAGTAAACGGCATGGAAGGCAGGTTACGGGATTCTGTGGCCCCTGGGATGCCGGTGGCTGCCAGGAAGAAGCAATTAGGTCTCACGGAGGAGACGGAGTGACCAAACTTCACAGACTAATGTGTAGAAAATGTGAAGAAACTGATGCTAACGCGCGCTGTCCACCATCCTGATTTCTGAAGACTTAGTTTGCAGAATCTTCTCAGTTCCTCGAATTTTGGACAGCAAGAACTGCAAATATTCTCAATGTATTGAAACATACACAGCAATTTTATAAGGTTCTGAGGTAGGCAAGAGCAGGCATTTATGCTGCAGAACATACTAAATTTTGAGCAGGTCTACTCTCAAGGAAACCGTTGAAGCACTCGCACCCATAATTACGAGATGACCAGGACAGTTCATTTGTGGTCAGTAAAAATGACACATTCCAGACTAAAGGGACTGTCGACCAGGAAACACTTAAGGTGCCAAGAATGGCTTTGAGCAGAATTCAGTCACATTTGCGAAAACTGTTTTATGTAATGAAATGGCCCTTACAAAAGATTACTACAGTTTTTGTTACATATAGAAAAATGCAGTTTTTTGGACATGAAAAAACTGCAGTATTGCAGTATAACCTAAAATGTCTGTAGTTTTACTGGAGTACAACTATACGGCAATACATCTAAAGTACTAGTAAATAAAACTGCAATACAACTGCAGTTATACTGTTTTTATACTTCATGCAACTTTCAGTTACTGCAGCTGTACTTCTACTGCAGTTTTACTGCAGTTGTACTGTGACTATACTTCATTATACTGCAAATCTATGGTTGTGCTTAATTAAACTGCAGTTAAACTACTTGTTACTGCAGTTCCACTTCAATATACTGCAGTTCTTTTTTGTAAGGGGGCCGTCTTGATTTTGTTTTGTAGGTATATTTTTGTGATAAATCTTTTTACCTAATAGCCCAGAACTTAAAGTGTGTCAGATATGTAGATGAATATGTGAATATTTTTATTGTCATACAAAATCTCGTTAAACTATAGGCCTACAAGTGAATACTTGAAAACTACTGACCTGAGTGAGGAATTATCAGTGTGCTGCGAGATTGCGGTTCAATCAATCAATCAATCAATCAATCAATCAATCAAGAAAGTTCTAAATTTGAACAATGTGGTTTTGTAACGTGAGGCAGAAATGAATATCTCATTGTTGTTATGACACCACGTCTAGTAGAAAATAAATATTCTATTCCAAAAATTTCCATTTAATATTTAATACAGCCAGAAAACTAGTTAAATTTTCAACGATGTAAAATGAGAAATTAATATTTGTGCTACAACACCGCTCTCTACTTGCAGACATAAATATCACATTGGTGTTTGTCAGTAGAATTAACTGTGTTCGGTCAGCAGAGGGCGATGTTGTCTTGAAATGGCTGAGGAAAATTACCTCAGTCTTCAGTGTCACATGATCTTTCAGAAATCATCTAATATCCTGGTTTTCTGCTCAATAAAGATTTATTCTTATTAATTTGTGCTGCTTAATGTTTTTGTGGAGAGTTAGTTGTCACACACTAGCAAAAATGTATGTATAGATGCTTTCTTGGCTACAAAAAAAAGCATTTCCATCATTGTTGCCCAAAACAAAACGACTTTTTGTGACAGTAGTGTGTTGTAACGAGGTAAATAATCACAATGGACAACAGTTCAGGTTTATGTTGTGTACATTTATCATGAAATGTTTCAGCCAGAATATATCTTCACTAGTTTTTGGTTTCAATTATCAGAACTTAAAAACAAATCAAAAAAGAGTAAAAACCCCTCAAGGTTCTTGAGTGAAGTATTTTCTGATGAATGTTGGCTTGGCTTCAGTATTCTTGATCATCAGGCCGTGAAGAAATCTACATGTCTGGATCTGCTGTCACGTCACACTCATTCATGTGCAATAAACTATAGCAGGGGCAAAGTGTGACCATGATTACTTAATCTGAGACAGCTGAACGTTTGTTTCAGTTTTATTTTGAATTCAACAGCATATGATCGAAACGATCATCACATTCATTTTCGTTTTTTCTCTAAAATGGCCGTTGCGTCAGAGCTTGTATAAACTTCTGCTTTTGAAACCAAACTAAATTGCTTGATGTTATTATTATTTAATTATGTCTAGTATGTTATTACATATTTATAATGTAACAAAAGATTTCTGTTTCAAATAAATGCTGTACTTTCTATTCATCAAAGAATCCTGAAAAAATATATCACCTTTTCCACAAAAATATTAAGCAGCACAAATGAATGAGAATAAATCTTTATTGAGCAGCAAACCAGGATATTAGATGATTACGGATAGATCATGTGACACTGAAGACTGGAGTAATGATGCTGAAAACTAAATGCTAGAAAAAAGATTATTTTAGATTGTAATATTTCACAATATTGCTATTTTACTGTATCTTGATCAGCCGTGTTGAACATGAGAGATTTCTTTCAAATACATCAAAAAATCTTAATGACCCCATCATTTTAAAGAGTAATAAATGTAGAATACATTTAAATAGATTAGAACACATAAGGAAGTAGCAAAAACTGACACATAAATGGAGCAGTAAAAAAGCACGGGTCACATCTGGAAACGTTCCCAACCGCTCACTTCCTGCTGGAGCTGAAACTTTACATGCATGACGTCACTGGCTTCATTATCAGTCTCCGGTGAGATACTTCCAGAGATGTTATAGAATAGTTTATCTGAGATAAAGATTTCCCTCATCAGATTCTTCACAGTCAGTGTCTGTTAAATGATCTTCAGCTGATGGAGCTCTTCCGGGACCTTCTGGGTTCATCGACGAGTTTTGAGGCCGCAAAGGTCAAGCTCAAATCTTCTGCCGCTGCCGTCGTTCTGAACGGGAAAACGTCTCTGGTAAAGCGGGTCACAAAGCACGGCATCTGCTTCTTGCCACCCAACGTTTTTCCTCTGGATTGGAAGTTGTAGGCCACCTGATAATTTAGTCGAGTCAGAAGTTTTGTGATCTCCAGATCTGAACCTCCTTCCTTTTCCAGCAAATCACAGAGAGTCTGAAGCAACACCGAGCCCAGAGGATGCATGAACGCACCGTAACCTTCAAAACAAATGCGACACATGAACGTGAGCGAGGAAGTGAAGCGTTTGTGTCTTTACGATCTATGCAAACGATGTTTTGGAGTCAATAAATCCTACCTGGTGATGTGGCGTACATGACTGCAGTGTCAACAGGAATGGAAAAAAGCTCAGACATGCCGTCCTCTTCCTCTGGGATTGAAGAGTCTGTCTCCACACCTCCATCCAACTCGTATCCTCGACAAGCCTGCACAGCAGAAAGTCACTAAAATAAACATTCAGTTAAAATCTGTAACAAGTCACAAGCTTTAAGAATAATATCCAAAATCAATATTTCAGTGTGACTTTTTAAAGACTGTTTAGCCTTTCTGAATTATGTCCACAATTTTTTGTAATCATATAGCAAGTGCCACAAAGTCACAAAGTTCAGTGCAATTCTATAACACATGCACATGACATGAGGACACACACACACACACATATATATATACATTACCCCAAAAAATGCTTTGGATTTGAATCATAGATAAGAGTCTATGATTGGATCATTATTGCAGTGATTATTATGTTTCTATCATGTTATATGTTTGGGAACAGTTCCTTGAACCCTAATTGATGGAGTGTGTAGCTTTTCATTTCTTAAACAAACATGTAGGAAGACACGTCATAGTGATATAACAGGATGACAATGTCAAGATTCATCAGGCTGTGAGAAAATGGTTGGGAGGAAGCATGAAGAATCATTTCACACATGAAATGGCACCTCTGAGTCCTGACGGTAAACTCTTTGAAAGTCTTTGGGATGTGCTGGAGGAGACTTTACAGAGTGCTCGACTCTTGCTTTGTTAATACAAGATCCTGACCAAAAATTGATGCACCTTTTGATGGAAGTAAATGTTGTGATGTTATTTCCATCAAGCGGTGCATCCATTTTTGGTCAGGATCTTGCTCTTAAGCATTTGCCTATTTAAATCCAAACAGCGAATTTGTTTTTAGGCCAGGCAGTGTGTGTATATATTGGGGCCATGAATTAAGAATTCGTTCCCTTGTTATATTAAATTATGGACAGAATTCGTTAATTAATTATCGTGTTTTAGTTAAGTCGTGGTGACAAATGAAGAATTTGTTCCCTCATTTTAGTAAATCATTGCCACATTGTACTAATTTGTTCCCTCATTTTGATTCAACTAAAACAAGGAAATTATTTATTACAAAGAGGCCAAAATTTTGTAAAACGAGGGAGTGAATTCTTAATTTTCATATATATATATATATATATATATATATATATATATATATATATATATATATATATATATATATATATAGGGTTGGGGAGTAACGAAATACAAACAAATTGTGAGAAAATTGTTCATTACAGTTACATTTTTTTTAAATGGGTGGTAATCAGATTACAGTATTTTAGATTACCAAAGTGATTACTTTGAATTTTAATGTCATTTAAACAGCAATTGGTGATTCTCTGACTCTGACAGTCTGAAAACGCAGAGTTAAGTTTCATCAACATTTTAATACTTTTAAGAGGGATCTTTTTTTTATTTAGTACTGTCCTGAACAAGACAAAATGAATGAATTTATAAAAAAATTGCCCAACTGTCAACTTAACAGTCCTGTCATGACCTGATAATCCACGACTGTTTTCATGTTTTGTGACAGTTTTGTGAATCATTTTATAATTCATTCGTCACTGCAACTTTTTCTCACAATTTGTTTTTTCCCCCTCACAATTGTGTGTTTGCGTTTCACAATTCTGACTTCTTTTTCTCAGAATTGCGAGATTTAAACTCACAATTGCAAGTTATAAAGTCAGAATTGGGAGATATAAACTTGCAATACTAACTTTTTTTCTTGCAATTGTGACTTTAGTATGTGAGTTTATATCTCCTAATGCTGACTTTTCTCAATATGGTGAGTTGACTTTTCTCAATATTGTGAGTTTTTATCTCCTAATTCTGACTTTTCTCAATATTGTGAGTTTATCATAATTTTGACTTTTCTCAATATTGCGAGTTTATATCACATAATTCTTACTTTATAACTCACAATTGCAACTTTATATCATGCAATTGTGAGATAAAAACTTGTAATGACATTTTTTGTGTTTGTTCCACACTTTGTATTCCAAAGTATTCTAAAGTGTTTAGATTAAGTTACTAAACTTGAGTAATGTAACGAAATACGTTACAAATTACTTTTTAAAGCATGTCTTTTGTAATCTGTAGTGAAATACATTTTAAAAGTAACCTACCCAGCCCTGTATATATATATATATATATATATATATATATATATATATATATATATATATATATATATATATATATATATATATGTTTGTCCGTGCATGTCACGTGTAGGCTATCTACAATTACAATTTAAGTAAAAAATGTAAAAAATGCTTAAAGCGAAAAGTATAGGGCGATGGAATTCAAATCTGGAACAGCCATCCACATTTGCTGAAGCACTGGCTCTTGTGCAAGAACATGAAGGTCACAAGACAAGAATTTCTCTGTGATTCATTTTTCACAAACTGTACCTGGATCAGGAAGAGTTTGCTCTTGTCCGCCATTGAAGAGCCTCCAAAGCAGCTGTAGATCTCGGCCAGTTTCACGGCACCTCCGTCAGCACCAAACACAACACCCTCCTCTCCGTGAGTGGATATGACGCCCACAAAACAGTCTTTGACCGTCTTCTCGCTCTCTGAGGATGAAGTACAGAGAATTAGTTAAAAAGCCAGTGATGTATTACTATAAGCAAAAAAAAAAAAAAAAAACAGATTCTGCAGGTGTTCTTTTACAATGACTCAATCTCTTCCAGTCATTTCGCATATCATGTTCAGGTTTCAGTCAATGTGACTTTTAGTGATTGACTAGTAGGTTTGTTGCTCATATGATTCATTCTTTCATTTCTGATTGATTGCAACATCAAATTGTCATTCAATTTAATTTTTAGACAAAACAACATCATTACCAGCTTTAAATGCTTCATAAATCTCGACTGCTTCAACGTCTATTTTGATTTCCACAGAAAAGCCGAGTTTGGTGAGGATTTTGTGAAGTCTTCGAGAGTCTCTCTTCACACCGTTCCTCTTGTTCAGACCTGCATCAGGATAGAAGTTCTCCACAGACACTATTAGCGCCCTGTTCTTCATCCTCTTGTTTTCTGTGAAAGGAAGTCTACAAAAAGACATCTTTCTTCTGACAAACGCTGAGGTATAATGCAGTCAAAACTGTGTGAGAATAAGGAGAGTCACCCTCAACATCATATAACAGGTGAGTCCAGCTTTAATGATATGCAGTCTGTCATGCCATATATGGATTGTTTCCTGTAGGCATTAACTGTGTCATCAGTCGCAACATTGGCACTTCCAAACAGGACTGTGTTGCTGTTGGCACTTCCCATATAAATCAGTAGCTTCAGCTCATAAAAAGGCGATTTACTAGCTTTGTAGGTGCTTGTATTTATCTTCCGATTTACCAGCAATGGTTTGTTGATAACTGAGGATGAAAGGAAGGTGCACTGCAGCAAAATTAAAAATATGGAGGAAAATTAGAAAACAGATTTTCTTTCACTCAAGCATATAGTTCAAATGTATATATTCAACTTCCAGTCATGAACTCAAATCTTTCAAATGAAAATTTTACATTTTTGTAATATATAATAACATAAAATTATTAATAAATATATCAGTTTTTACTTGCTTTACAAATTAAGTCAAATCACGAAAGCTTTTGTGCTGCCAGCACACCTTTATTTGCGCTGAGGACAGTGAACACCTTAGACAGAAAGCGTGATTTACAGCTCAACACTGTCGACTATTGATGTACTTTCCACAGACGCTCTGTGTGTCAGCAGGTGTGAACACAACAGCCGATAAAAATATGAAGGGTAAAGGACACGGGTGAAATGATCAACAACAATAAAACATTGTGATGTGCTTTTCTTATTTTGTGTGTTTACTTTGTATCAATTGGGTTTCTCTGTGTCGTTATTCAAATGTAAATTGTTGTTGCACATACACTTTGTTATCACATATACGTGTTATGTTGCTCAGCACCTGAATTTGGCTATTTTACTCATGTAGCATAAAATCTGTAATCATTGAAATGAGTAAAAACCCCTCAGGGTTCTTGAGTTCTGATGAATTTTGGCTTCAGTATTCTTGATCAACAGGCCGTGTGCTCTGAAGAAATCTGGATCTGCTGTCACGTTACATTCATTCATGTGCAATAAACTATAGCAGGGGCAAAGTGTGACCATGATTACTTAATCTGAGACAGCTGAACGTTTGTTTCAGTTTTATTTTGAATTCAACAGCATATGATCGAAACGATCATCACATTCTTTTTCGATGGCCAAATTCTATAGAATGGCCGTTGCGTCAGAGCTCGTATAAACTTCTGTTTTTGAAAGCAAACAAAATTGCTTGATGTTATTATTATTTAGGTCAATTATGATTAGTAACTTTTACACTTCCATATTTTGCCATATTTAAAAAATAGAAGAATCTATACAGATTTTTTCTTCTTAAAAGTATTCTAAAAAATGTTTAACACTAGCCAAACTTTGTCAATATTAAGTATCAACGCTTTAATCACTCTTTGTTTGAGGTCAGTACAATAAAGACATTTATAATGTAACAAAAGATTTCTGTTTCAAATAAATGCTGTTCTTTTGAACTTTCTATTCAGCAAAGAATCCTGGAAAAAAATATATCACCTTTTCCACAAAAATATTAAGCAGCACAAATTAATAATAAGAAGAATAAATCTTTATTGAGCAGCAAACCAGGATATTAGATGATTTCTGAAAGATCATGTGACACTGAAGACTGGAGTTGAAAATTCAACTTTGGTCACAGGAATAAATTACATTTAGTTAATTTAGGTTGTGGTAATATTTGACAATATTACTATTTTACTGTATCTTTGATCAACCGTGTTGAACATGCGAAACTTCTTTCAAAAACATTAAAAAAAACTTACCACCTCCATGAATTTAAACAGTAATATTTGCATATAATAAATAGATTAGAAAACATAAGGAAGTAGCAAAAACTGACATAAATGGAGCAGTAAGAAAGCACGGGTCACATTTGGAAACTTTCCCAACCGCTCACTTCCTGCTGGAGCTGAAACTTTACATGCATGACGTCACTGGCTTCATTATCAGTCTCCGGTGAGATACTTCCAGAGACGTTATAGAATAGTTTATCTGAGATAAAGATTTCCCTCATCAGATTCTTCACAGTCAGTGTCTGTTAAATGATCTTCAGCTGATGGAGCTCTTCCGTGACCTTACAGGTTCATCGACAAGTTTTGAGGCCGCAAAGGTCAAGCTCAAATCTTCTGCTGCTGCCGTCGTTCTGAATGGGAAAACGTCTCTGGTAAAGCGGGTCACAAAGCACGGCATCTGCTTTTTGCCGCCCAAAGTTTTCCCTCTGGATTGGAAGTTGTAGGCCACCTGATAATTTAGTCGAGTCAGAAGTTTTGTGATCTCCAGATCAGGACCTCCTTCCTTTTCCAGCAAATCACAGAGAGTCTGAAGCAACACCGAGCCCAGAGGATGCATGAACGCACCGTAACCTTCAAAACAAATGCGACACATGAACGTGAGCGAGGAAGAGCAGCGTTTGTGACTTTACGATCTATGCAAACGATGTTTTGGAGTCAATAAATCCTACCTGGTGATGTGGCGTACATGACTGCAGTGTCAACAGGAATGGAAAAAAGCTCAGACATGCCGTCCTCTTCCTCTGGGATTGAAGAGTCTGTCTCCACACCTCCATCCAACTCGTATCCTCGACAAGCCTGCACAGCAGAAAGTCATTGAAATAAACATTCAGTTAAAATCTCTAACAAGCTGTAAGAATAATATCCAAAATCAATATTTCATGTCAACATAGTTTTATTTGGTGAGCAGCCGTGCCATAAGCAGAGGTAAGAGTCATAAGTGTGTAAATTTTTCACAAACTGTACCTGGATCAGGAAGAGTTTGCTCTTGTCCGCCATTGAAGAGCCTCCAAAGAAGCTGTAGATCTCGGCCAGTTTCACGGCACCTCCGTCAGCACCAAACACAACACCCTCCTCTCCGTGAGTGGATATGACGCCCACAAAACAGTCTTTGACCGTCTTCTCGCTCTCTGAGGATGAAGTACAGAGAATTAGTTAAAAAGCCAGTGATGTATTACTAAACAAAAGGACTGGTTTACAATGACACAATCTCTTCCAGTCATATCATATATGTTCAGGTTTCAGTCAACGTGACTTTTAGTGATTGACTAGTCTGTTTGTTGCTCATATGATTCATTCATTCATTTCTGATTGATAGCAACATCAAATTGTCATTCAAACCTGAGAAGAATCGTAATATCTCTGTATATTAAACTCATATTGTTTTTCAACAAAAATGTACAAGTTAAAACAGAGTTTGTATCTCTTCTTGCTGATAATTGAGTACAGTATGCCTGTTATTAACAGACATGGACTTTAGCTCCAATAAATTACCTTACGTAACAAAAACAAACATGGCAGATACGAAACATGAATTCTGCTTGGCAGAAAAAATACTTATTAGACTAAACAACATCATTACCGGCTTTAAATGCTTCATAGATCTCGTCTGCTTTAACGTCAATTTTGATTTTCACAGAGAAGCCGAGTTTGTTGAGGATTTTGTGAAGTCTTCGAGAGTCTCTCTTCACACCGTTCCTCTTGTTCAGACCTGCATCAGGATAGAAGTTCTCCACAGACACTATTAGCGCCCTGTTCTTCATCCTCTTGTTTTCTGTGAAAGGAAGTCTACAAAAAGACATCTTTCTTCTGACAAACGCTGAGGTATAATGCAGTCAAAACTGTGTGAGAATAAGGAGAGTCACCCTCAATCATATAACAGGTGAGTCCAGCTTTAATGATATGCAGTCTGTCATGCCATATATGGATTGTTTCCTGTAGGCATTAACTGTGTCATCAGTCGCAACATTGGCACTTCCCATACAAATCAGTAGCTTCAGCTCATAAAAAGGTGATTTACTAGCGTTGTAGGTGCTTGTATTTATCTTCCGATTTACCAGCAATGGTTTGTTGGTAACTGAGGATGAAAGGAAGGGGCACTGCAAAAAAAAAATTAATAGTAGAAAAATAGAAAAGAAAGAGAACTTCCAGTCATAAGCTCAAATCTTTCAAATTAAAATTATACTCTACATTTATGTAATATATAATTATATTAAAATATATTTAAAAAAGCCTAGTTCTGTCATAAAACTCTAGGTGGCACAGGCTGATGGGTCCTTAACACAAACTAATGATATTCTCAGCGTTAGCTACTTGACACAAGCTGATTGGTTCATGTGGCATTTGCAGCCAATGAGCTTGCTGCTTGCGACATTAAAATTACTTTTTAGCATTCACTATTGCAGTTTGCAGCACATTTTCAGTGTTCCTCTGAAACCCTCCACCTTCCCCAGCTCCACCTGTATAGATTTGCTATGGGTAATCTATATATGCATTTTGTGCAGCAGCAGTATGTCTTACATACACAAAACCCAGGCCAAATCCAGGCCAAAACCCAGAAACGAATTGCATTTTTGCACGCCTTTGAGCGCGCCTTTGTTCATTTGTTTCATGGTTTTGTCCCCTGCCTGTTTTCTGGATTTCCCCGTTTACTGGAGTTTCCTGCCTGGTGTTTCTTCCTTCTTTACAAAGGATCCTCAACCTTTGCATCTCAGAGCAGTTCATGATAACTATATAGAACTTACTTCTTTCAGCGCTTGCAATGTATGAGATTTCAAACGTAGCCTTGGCCATTATATTTATGCTTCAAATCCATAAAAGTTGTTAACTTTTAAAGATTATAATGCGTGTAAGAATCATAAACTTTAACTGGTCACAGAGCTTATTTTCTGCAATAATCCAAAAGTCACTGAAAAAAGACAGTTTTTATTCATATTTCTTAAAACAATAATAACAAATATTTATTTATAGACCTAATGTATAGCTATTTTTTTAGTTATCAATGATAAATGATAGTTTTATGACATAAGTGTTCCTCAGTACATGTTTTTGTTTTATGGCTGTAAAATTGTAAGTAGCTTGCTTGTTATTACTGATGTCTGTTTCTCTTGATAAAGTACTCTTGGTACAGTATGTTCTGATCCTTCAAGTCAAGAAGTATTGCAACTCATGATAATGGACATCTCTCAGTCTCAGATGCTCTCAGTCTCAGATGCCAATAGATAAATTGCAGCGTCATCTGGAAGTTCCAGTGGAGAATCACCAGACAATTTGTTACTCACATTCCTGATGTTCATATAATGTACAACATTCCAAAGAAACAATAGTCATCACTCTACAAACAGGTACATGGAACCTGGCATTAGTGTTTGTGACTAACAGGCCATGTAGAAAGTCTAGATTGGCTGTCTACTCACATCACATGAGCACTTGAAACTAGTACAGACTGTGCAATAAACGGCTCACGCCTTGAGGTATAGTAAATAATAATTATGTATGACTATGACATAACTGGGCGTAACATTTGTTTCCCGGAACCAGAATTTCATTCATATCCTGTTGCACCAGAGATCATACTTAACTTCAATGAACTTCAAAATTTGTCTCCAGTGTATTGGTTCTATTTGCATATCACATATAATAGATAATTTACATATATAACAACACAAAATAAATAACAGAATGTTCATATGATTGCTTTACATTAGAAAAATAAAGTAGTAGCAAATTCCCTAAGACTTCAAGGAAACACTATAAAATAGATCACGTTTTCCAACAGCTCACTTTCTGCTGCCAACTTTATGTGGCGTTAAGTTATCTCATCAAATGAGATAATATAGATATGTAACAAGAAGTCATTTCCCCACATATTCTTTACAGTCAGTGTCTGTTAAATGATCTTCAGCTGATGGAGCTCTTCCGTGACCTTCTGGGTTCATCGACGAGTTTTGTGGCCGCAAAGGTCAAGCTCAAATCTTCTGCTGCTGCCGTCGCTCTGAACGGGAAAACGTCTCTGGTAAAGCGGGTCACAAAGCACGGCATCTGCTTTTTGCCGCCCAACATTTTCCCTCTGGATTGGAAGTTGTAGGCCACCTGATAATTTAGTCGAGTCAGAAGTTTTGTGATCTCCAGATCTGGACCTCCTTCATTTTCCAGCAAATCACAGAGAGTCTGAAGCAACACCGAGCCCAGAGGATGCATGAACGCACCGTAACCTTCAAAACAAATGCGACACATGAACGTGAGCGAGGAAGAGCAGCGTTTGTGACTTTACGATCTATGCAAACGATGTTTTGGAGTCAATAAATCCTACCTGGTGATGTGGCGTACATGACTGCAGTGTCAATAGGAATGGAAAAAAGCTCAGACATGCCGTCCTCTTCCTCTGGGATTGAAGAGTCTGTCTCCACGCCTACATCCAACTCGTATCCTCGACAAGCCTGCACAGCAGAAAGTCATTGAAATCTTTAACAAGTCATTGATATTTAAAGCACAGACTATAATGCAAGAAAATGAAAGAGTTTCTCTGTGAGTAAATTTTTCACAAACTGTACCTGGATCAGGAAGAGTTTGCTCTTGTCCGCCATTGAAGAGCCTCCAAAGCAGCTGTAGATCTCGGCCAGTTTCACGGCACGTCCGTCAGCACCAAACACAACACCCTCCTCGCCGTGAGTGGATATGACGCCCACAAAACAGTCTTTGACCGTCTTCTCGCTCTCTGAGGATGGAGGACACAGTTATTGAGCATCTGGAATGAATGGTGCAGGTTTTATTTTTAAGCTCATCTTCCCTAATTATTAAAAAGTCTTCTCAAATCTGATGGCATGCAAACCCATTGACTTATCCACACAATATATGTGGAACAATTTTACTTCTTCATATAAAAAGAAGAACAACAAAAGGGGTGTGAAAGGAAGTCACATCTGCAAATGCGTCTGTGCTTTACTGTTAAACATTGACTTGAATTAAAAAAATGTAAATTTATTTTTGGATCGTCACATAACATGAAAAAGAACAATGCCGTTATAAAACATAAATTCTGTAGTAAAATAAACATCAATACATTATGATGGCTCACATTACCTTCTTTAAATGCTTCATAGATCTCGTCTGCTTCAACGTCTATTTTGATTTCCACAGAGAAGCCGAGTTTGGTGAGGATTTTGTGAAGTCTTCGAGAGTCTCTCTTCACACCGTTCCTCTTGTTCAGACCTGCATCAGGATAGAAGTTCTCCACAGACACTATTAGCGCCCTGTTCTTCATCCTCTTGTTTTCTGTGAAAGGAAGTCTACAAAAAGACATGATTCTCTCTTCTGTGAAATGCTGAATTTCAATGCAATTGAATCAACTGGCTTAGTTCTCTAAGGTAATCTGCCTATATTTATAGTATGAGCCCTGCCCCATTTCAGAAGTCATTGTCATTTATGGCTTTCCTAGACACACCTTTGTGTGTTATCACTCGTGATTGCACAACTTCGTCAGGTGCTTGATGTCTGCAAACCTAAAATGGAATAAAACCATGTAATTACACTGGAAACAGGAAGATGCGTTTCAACCGAAGTTAGGGACGGATATTAAGGGGAGATCCAACTAACATTGCTAGTTAGTTTCTTCTAATTATTATTATTATTATTACTGAAATAATATGAATTATGAATTATCACATACACTGTAAAAAAATTAAACAAAACAGATAACCGAAGTACATTTTACATGAAAATACTATTTCAGTCTTTCAAAATTGCATGTTTAAGTCAACGTTTTGCTTGCTATTTCATTGCAATTATTTGTGAAAATGAGTAGCAATTTGATTTCGTAAACATTGATTCAAAGTGAATCCTACACCAAATTTAATTCAGTGTAACGTGGAAACAAACAAGCTATTCATTATATCGACAAATACATGGTAAACTGTCACAACAAGAACCTGCATGAACAGGTTTTCAACGTATTACAATACTGTAGTAAAACAAGTTTTCTTGCCAAAATAGAAAATATACAATAACAACATATAAAACATGTGACTGAAAACCTGTAACAGAGACAGTATTGGGGGTACAAGTAACTTGAGTAACTTGTAATCAGATTACTTCTTCAAGTAACTAGTAAAAGGGCATTAACATTTGCAAAAAACAATTATTTTTCTTTTGTTGTTGTTAAAAAACAAACAAGCAAGCCCAACCCAGGTGAGAAAAAGTAACGCAAAAGTAATGTAATGTATAATTGCATTACTTTTAAAAGTAACTTTCCCCAACACTGAATATGAAAAAAATATAAAAATGTTCAAACTTTAGATGGGAGAGAATTCACAACATTCTAATTTAAGGCAGCCAACATTCAACATGAATCACTTCTGAATGAAAGTTTTTCAACAAAGTTTTTTATTTAAGGAATATGGATGGATGAGAATAAATTCCATTTAATTGAATGACAGAACACAGGACGTGTTGTACGGGGGCATTCCTGTCTGCAGAGGAACATTCCGTGGTTAGTGTTCTACCGCATTCTCCTCGTCTCAAATACTTCCTTCGAAGGTATAATTCTCTTATCTGTCTATCTATGCAAATCTTTCCTGGTATATTTCCCATTTTCTTCATCTTTAGCATCGACATTCAAAATAATGTTCAGAATAATTTATCTTATTTGTATTCAAGCTTTTTGTAAAAGTTAACATTCAAAAATAACAAAGCATTATTTTGTCCAACAGTTGTTATAATGAATAAAAAATTGTTCAAAGCAATCAAATTATGAACCAAAGTCAAATTGGATTTTCAATTCAAAACCTCATATGTCCTTGTGTGAGAACTAGCCTCTGACTCCACTTTTTAATGCAAAGAAAATGAATAGCCAATAATACTGAATAGGCTTATAATTTACATAAGGAATACATTTAGTTGAATTTTTTTATATATGATATCCTGTAGGCACATTGTGACTCAGGTCACACAGTTCACAGGTGGAATGCATATGGCTCGAGAGAAACATTCCTTTGTTTTACATCACAGCTCGTCTGCCAAACTTCCTTAAAAAGTATCCGTGTA
Organism: Opsariichthys bidens; assembly: GCA_037194245.1. NCBI lineage: Eukaryota > Metazoa > Chordata > Actinopteri > Cypriniformes > Xenocyprididae > Opsariichthys > Opsariichthys bidens. Next base: position 5,610,760 of record CM074289.1, read on the forward strand.
CTTGCAGTTGAATGTTTGAATCTGATTGGTTGACTTTCCTGAGGGAAAGGGCTAAAGTAGTACCAGGCAGGTCTAGACTGCATTACATGTCCATATCACTTCGCAAAATGATCTATTTCAAAGTTCCTCCAGCTTACAACAGCAACCAAAACCCAAAAGGTCGCTGACCAAGCAAATAAATAAACAATAAGATAAAAATGACAAATTATTTACATGTTTTTGTGTAAGAAATTAGTCCTACGCACAAGAGCGGTTTAAGGACAAAAACCTGACAAATGTCCGTTGATATCCGAATAATTCATAGAATAAAACATAATTATCGTCCTTGGTGTAAATGCCCTTAACACTTTTGTAACCCATTTCCTAAGACTACGATAATTTTATACAGTTTACGATTGTTATATAAGTAATTAGAGGCTGTTCTGTATCATGAATAAGTCACGGCTGAAGGCTGTTGTTGGGCATAACGCGAAGCCTCGAGAACCTTATTGCTTTTATAATACGGTTGCATGCAATATAAACATTAAAAATATGAATCAATGCAACTTTCATTCAAGTAAAATCAGTAAATGCCTTCCTTCCGCCGGAAAAAAAATAGTCCCTGACCGTGAACAGCAAAAGAAGTTACATTATTACGCCATTAGATGGCGGCAAAGACTGTCTTTATGACTGTCTCAGGCAGTAGCGAAGACTTTTATAACACTTTTGTAACCGGTTCCCTAAGACAACGATAATTTTATACAGTTTACGATTGTTATATCAGCAATTAGAGGCTGAGCTGTATCATGAATAAGTCACGGCTGAAGGGTGCTGTTGGGCATAACGCGAAGCCTCGAGAACCTTATTGCTTTTATAATATGGTTACACACAATATAAATATTAAAGCCAAAAATATGTATCAATGCTACTTTCATTGAAGTAAAATCAGTAAATGCCTTCCTTCCGCCGGAAAAAAAATAGTCCCTGACCGTGAACAGCAAAAGAAGTTACATTATTACGCCATTAGATGGCGGCAAAGACTGTCTTTATGAGTGTCTCAGGCAGTAGCAAAGACTTTTATAACACTTTTGTAACCGGTTCCCTAAGACAACGATAATTTTATACAGTTTACGATTGTTATATCAGCAATTAGAGGCTGAGCTGTATCATGAATAAGTCACGGCTGAAGGGTGCTGTTGGGCATAACGCGAAGCCTCGAGAACCTTATTGCTTTTATATTATGGTTACACACAATACAAATATTAAAGCCAAAAATATGTATCAATGCTACTTTCATTGAAGTAAAATCAGTAAATGCCTTCCTTCCGCCGGAAAAAAAAGTCCCTGACAGTGAACAGCAAAAGAAGTTACATTATTACGCCATTAGATGGCGGCAAAGACTGTCTTTATGAGTGTGTCAGGCAGTAGCGAAGACTTTTATAACACTTTTGTAACCGGTTCCCTAAGACAACGATAATTTTATACAGTTTACGATAGTTATATAAGCAACTAAAGGCTGAGCTGTATCATGAATAAGTCACGGCTGAAGGGTGTTGTTGGGCATAACGCGAAGCCTCGAGAACCTTATTGCTTTTATAATATGGTTACACACAATATAAATATTAAAGCCAAAAATATGTATCAATGCTACTTTCATTGAAGTAAAATCAGTAAATGCCTTCCTTCCGCCGGAAAAAATAGTCCCTGACCGTGAACAGCAAAAGAAGTTACATTATTACGCCATTAGATGGCGGCAAAGACTGTCTTTATGAGTGTCTCAGGCAGTAGCAAAGACTTTTATAACACTTTTGTAACCGGTTCCCTAAGACAACGATAATTTTATACAGTTTACGATTGTTATATCAGCAATTAGAGGCTGTGCTGTATCGTGAATAAGTCACGGCTGAAGGGTGTTGTTGGGCATAACGCGAAGCCTCGAGAACCTTATTGCTTTTATATTATGGTTACACACAATACAAATATTAAAGCCAAAAATATGTATCAATGCTACTTTCATTGAAGTAAAATCAGTAAATGCCTTCCTTCCGCCGGAAAAAAAAGTCCCTGACAGTGAACAGCAAAAGAAGTTACATTATTACGCCATTAGATGGCGGCAAAGACTGTCTTTATGAGTGTGTCAGGCAGTAGCGAAGACTTTTATAACACTTTTGTAACCGGTTCCCTAAGACAACGATAATTTTATACAGTTTACGATAGTTATATAAGCAACTAAAGGCTGAGCTGTATCATGAATAAGTCACGGCTGAAGGGTGTTGTTGGGCATAACGCGAAGCCTCGAGAACCTTATTGCTTTTATAATATGGTTACACACAATATAAATATTAAAGCCAAAAATATGTATCAATGCTACTTTCATTGAAGTAAAATCAGTAAATGCCTTCCTTCCGCCGGAAAAAAATAGTCCCTGACCGTGAACAGCAAAAGAAGTGACATTATTATGCCATTAGATGGCAGCAAAGACTGTCTTTATGAGTGTGTCAGGCATTGGCAAAGACTTTTATACTGAAAACAAGGAACAAGGCGAAACAAGGTAATAAACTCGTTCACTCGATCTCTTTCTCACGATACCCTTCTACATAATGCTTCAAAGAACAATATCGATTGAGAACAAACAGCTTACGTTGCTAAGGGTGTTATGTGCTGATACACAGAACCGTTGTGTTTACAAACAAAAAATATTTTACTGTAGAATAACTGTAGAATCGAGAATTTCAGTTGTTTCTGTTCAGCTCGTGTTCATACTTGCAGTTTCACCTCCAGGCCTGAGGGCGGCAACAGCTGCAGTTCCCGAGGCGATGAATCGCGTCATAGGAGTTGGGCACGCAACTCTACGTGGAAGTCTAAGAGTAACACTGAGGTAATCGGCTACTTTCAGTAAAATTACTTCATTCTGTATTATATATAACTATAAAATCTGTCGTGACGAAATACAGAGCTCTAAAACAACACTTAGTAGTTTAAAAAGACTGTTTAAGCTTGAATGTTAAATCAAGTTTGTTTTAGTAATGGCTGTAACATATACGAATTATACGAACATAAGTGAAACCAGTATCTAATTTTGATATCTGTTAGTCTTATATCTTACACCCTTAATCTAATTAATTCATAAAAAGTTCAGGGTTTAGTGTGTATGTTTTGTTTATCATGTCTGGGATGTAATCAAACATGTCTGTTTTGCAGAAGTGTATGGCATTATAAAGCAGCTGCAGTGAAGATGCCTTCATTCAAGAAAAATGGCGTCCCTGACAGGTTAGTTTTGACTTTTTTTTTTTTATGAGGTTGCTTAATTAAAGTAAACCTTTTAAGGTGTTTTTTTACTAAAAAAATAATGTCCTCTTTAGGTGGACAGACTATACTGCAGTGGGGAAACGGATCCCTGGAACACGCTTCATCGCCTTCAAAGTGCCTTTAAAACAGGTTTGAAGACATGATCAAATCCTTCTCCTTGAAATGATCATGTGAACTTTGATTTAATTACAGTGCTTACTGTACTTTCTGTTGTAGTCTTTCAGATATCATTTAAAACAATCAGAAGTATTTGGACCGTTTGATCTTGTGCATTTGTTGGAGAAGGAAGGACAGGAACTGGGTCTCATCATCGATCTGACCTTCACAACTCGTTATTATAAAGTAGAGGTAGGAATTGATGATGATAAATAAATAGTTCATCATATTTCCCCGCATGAATGTAAACGCATATCCTCCCTGCTGAAGAATCCAGCTCGACGAGATCGGGACATAAACGAATTTAGTCATTTGATGGCGGAGGGAAGTTGTGCTGATTGTCTGTAAATGTGTGATTGTGTTTGTGTCAGGATTTGCCAAACACGCTTTACCACCTGAAGATCTTCACCGCAGGACATGAAGTGCCAAATGATGCCACGATTCTCAGCTTCAAGAAGGCTGTTAGACGTTTTCTGCATGACAATGAAAACAATGGTATGTAACCGTTAATAAAAGCTATGTGAAATCAAAAATGACCCTATTTACTTTTTTGAATTCAGTGCGGTTTAAAAGTTTGAGGTTGGTAAGATTTGTTTTTTTTTTTTAGTGTTTATGAAAAATGTCTCTTATGCTCACCAAGCTGGATTTATTTTATCAAAATACAGTAATATGGTGAAGTACTACAATTTGAAAGGACTGTTTTTCCTAAATATCATTTATTCCTGTGATGCAAAGCAAAATTGTCAGCATTTACTCCAGTCTTCAGTGTCACATGATCCTTCAGAAATCATTCTAATATGCTGATTTGCTGCTCAAGTAACATTCACTATCATCATTAATGTTGAAAACATTTTTAGGGAAACCATAATGCATTTTTTTCAGGATCCTTTGATGAATTGAAAGTTCAAAAGTACAGCATTTATTTGAAATAGAAATCTTTTCCAACATCATACTGTCGCTGGAGTCTGTGTAACATTAAAAATACTGGCAATTTTTTTAACAGATAAGCTGATTGGTGTTCATTGCACACATGGTTTGAATCGCACTGGCTATCTTATTTGTAGGTAAGTGTCATATACTTTATTTAACGTTTGCAAAGGTGTCGACCGTATTTATGATCCATCAACTTTGTCTTTAGATGAGATATTACATCCAGCCGTTGTCACTGTTAAATGTTGTATCATAGATACCTAATCGATGTTGATGGGATGATACCCCAAAAAGCTATTAACTGTAAGTATACTCACTTATACTTATGTAGTTGCATGCTTTTTGGTATTATCTAAATATTGTGATTCCTTTTGCAGTGTTCAATGCATCAAGAGGACACTCAATTGAGAGGCAGAACTATCTAGATGACCTGAGGCAGGGGCCCAAGAGAAGGTGAGCTCTTCTACACATGCATACGTACAGCATGCTACCATGAAGCAATACATATTAGATAGCAAATCTCGACTGTGTGATTGTTTATATAATTGCAAAATGTGTACCGTTTTATCGCACAGCTCTAAAGGTGGTTATATACTAGGGGTGGCACGGTTCACAAAACCTACGGTTCGGTTCGTATCACGGTTTTCGGTTCTGTACGGTTCTTGTTGTTATTTTTTCTTTTAATCTTTAACACTCCAGAAATTTCCTTCAGCATATGATATATAGCTTATTAGCTTAATTATCCACAATTTAGAATACATTATTAACATTTTTGTAATGTAATCGTGCACCATCGCTGAGTAAACGGGTGCATCCGCCAACTCCGGGCAGCCTTCATTAGGGGCCGGTCACATATCGCGCCTAAAAAAGCGTGGGAAATAAAACCTACACAGGAAATAATGAATATGCGCGAGCAAAAGACGGCCCTTTACTCTACTTTTACTGTCTATGTGTATGTTCGCACGAAACTGTCTGAGATGAAACTGTCTGAATACGGCGCTACATTGCGCATGCATCGAACCGAGACAAGCGAACCGAACGGTTTTTCATGTACCATGCCACCCCTATTATATACAGTACCATACATAACACAGAACACTCACATTTATGCTACCCGTCATATCTCAATTGCTTGATTCATTACAAAATGTAAACTAGAGTATCGCACCACTCTAATCTTCTAAATACAACTATAAGGCTTGAAGATATTTCTATGTTAGGAACATTAAAGGCACAATATGTAACTTTTTGCGCTAGAGGTCGCTTATTCAAAACAAAGGTGTAGCTTGATGACACCTTGATTTCACGGATTCAGGGGGCGATCGCTAATGAGAGACGAGCGCGACACGCGTCTCGAGAGCAGTGAAGCTTTTATTATCACAGTCGCCACTTCAAGCGTGTGTGGGGTAATGCAGCGCTGTTTTATCATCATAGATACATTTGTGTCTTTAAAGTTGTTATAATGCTACTCAGTGTTCGCTCAGCAGCTTCTATGAGACACTGGTTGCTCACTGCAGTAAGCTAGATGGATATTAGGCATGGTAAAACATGGTACTCGCGGTAAATCAATAAACTATAGATATAAACAAAAAGACTTAATATTGAGCAATATAACAATGATTAGTTTTCTGTTGATGAATGTATTCAAACAACTCTTCACTTGTCCAATAAAACTTTGAGGGTAAATTGAGGGTAACGCGGGCATTATGTCATTGATGGATACACGGACATGGTCCGTGTCCTGGTTAAAATTGCTTATTTTTCTGGATTTAAATATTCTTGCGATAATGTAAGTACACAAGTCAGCAGAATATATAACATTGTTCTAGTGGGTTTTGGATATTTTAATCTAAAATCTAATATATTGTTCCTTTAACATGATTTTATGTGAGGGCTGCTTTATACCAACATATTTTATGACAATTACTATAGAAATGCATTTGACCTGATTTGATGCCATTAGAGCTCTTCTTTGGTGAAGTGTACTGTTGCTTTAAATTTTATTTTTATCTCGCGCACAGTAACGTTGGAATGGAGGAACCAGACCAAGAACCCTCCCGGGGACTTGCAAACGAGCATAAACAGCATAACCATAATCCTCGTTTCAATGGACAAGGACCTCACCAGTGGCACAGGGGATCCCAGCATCAATGTTTGTAAGCTCCTACTGTTCTTTTTTGGAGATTTGTTATTTGTGGTAACATCCTTGTTCAGACTGTCAGTCCAAAGACGCTTTAATATATTATAGTGTTTTATTAGACAGGTGAGCAACTGTTTGGATTCATTAATTGACAGAAAACTAATCATTGTTATATTGCTCAACAGTGAGTCTTTTTGTTTAAATTTTCTGTGAGTACTGTGTTTTGCCAAGACTAATACGATCTAGTTTACTGCAGTGTCTCATAGTAGCCACTGGGTGAACACACAGAGAGAGTAGCATTATAACAACTTTCCACACACAAATGTTTAAAATGATAAAACGCTGCTGCGTTACCTCACATACTCATGACCAGAAGAAGCTGAAGCGCTAGTCCGTGACATGATAAAAGATCCACTGTCTCTCACTAGCAATCGCTCCAGCGGCCTCGATCCGCTCCACACCCTGCTTCATACTACAGTAATGTTAATAAATTAATACATTAGCTCATCCATGAACATGATATCAGATTATTTCTGCAGCTGTAGACGTTAAGACAACATGTCCCATGATTCTGTGAAATCAAGCCGTCATGAAGCTACACCTTTATTTTGAATAGGCGACCTCTAGCAGTGAAATATTACATTGTGCCTTTTAATGAGGCGTGAAGATATGACAATAGTATAAACATCAATATCATGATTATATGTAAGGCCTGCTTTATAACATCTAATATGAAATGGTCAGACTATATAAATAAATATGACTTGATTTGACTCCATTAGAGCTCCTTTAAGTTTAATGCTGCATTTAATTTAAATTTTATTTTTGTCTCGCACACAGTGGCAAGGAAATGAAGCAGGAACCAGATCAAGAACCCTCCCAGGGATTTGCAAACTTGCAAATGCCTCGTTATCAATGGGGACAGCATAACCATCATCCTCCTTTCCCTGGACAAGAACCTCAACGATGGCACAGGGAGCCCCAGCATAATTTTTTGTAAGCTTCTCCTGTGCTTCTTTTAAGACTTTGAAGAAGCTTTGTGATTTGTGTGAACATCTAGGTCAGTGGTTCTTAACCTTGTTGGTGGTACTGAACCCCACCAGTTTCATGTGCACATTCACCGAACCCTTCTTAATAGGAAAAAGCGGGGCGTGTCATCACGAATCATATGAGCCGGGTGTGTGTCTTGACCTCGGCCGAACCCCTGAGAATGACTCACCGAACCCCTGGGGTTCGATCGAACCCAGGTTAAGAACCACTGATCTAAAGCCTTGTTCAGACTAGCTGTCCAATCCAAATCCCATGCATATCCGATTGGAATCAGTGTGAACGCCAAAAAAAAAAGTTTGCCCCACTGCCACAGCTACACATTTTCATATTGTAAGACCGCTTTGCAATCCCTTCCATGTATGTTGATGTCATTGCCATAGAAAACAATGAAACCAATATTTTGTAAAACGAAAGAGCCACGAGACGCACAACTCAGATCTGAAGAGTTACGATACAGTCAATCATTTAGATCAGTTTCCAATCGGACACAAAAATAATTGGATTTGGACTGACGGTGCGAACAGCATGATCCCCCCCAAACCAGTGCAGCCAGTTTCATTGGGAAAAGTAAAGCTGCAGGGTAGGGATAGGATTTCGTATATGTTGTTGTAGGGCTGCACAATTAATCAAAATCAAACCAAGTGTGATTTGGCAAAGGCTGCGATTTATTTCATGCTCAGCTTTTCATAGCGTAGCTCTTTGATCAGTAGTAAATGCTGCTCCATCTGAAAGCCATGGCACTCTCATGTAGAAACTCCAAATATACCCCTCCGAAGTACGATAAGTCATTCCAGGAAACCCCTATGGCTGTAGCCGAATAAACAGAAGATGCTAATCGACATAGTCTTCATCACTGTATAAAATCCTATAAAGTATGTTGTGCCTTATTTTGTGTAAGAAGCCACATCATCTCACAGAAGGATGTTTTCAAACACTCAACTGATGTTATGAAGTGAGTTCGGAGTAAAGACATGTTATTAAATGTTGTCTTTTGTTGGGACAAGAGGTTCATAAATGCTTGTCATGTTTGGAAAGATGTCTGCTTTTTATAAGTGCTTTCAGATGGAGCAGCATTTACTACTGATCACAGAGCTGTGCTTCATTGACGAGAAAAATTATTTCTTAATCTCACTAAGCCAAATTGGTTTATGCACGATTTCACGTTTATTGCGACATGACTAATGAAGTCTTTAGATTAGGATTTGTGCTGAACTGATTAGGGGGGAGAGGGAATCACGCTTCTGAACAAGGCTTAATCGTCATCAACATTGTCTTGTGCATGATTCAGCAGGTTGGATGAGCGCTGTTCCTTAGTCATTCTCACAATTTGTCCTCAGGCCTTCTCAACAGAGGAACAACATGACGTGGTTCAGACCTCCTCAGCCACAGTCCTTCCATCCGCCAGCGTTTTCTCATCCACCCCAGGGCATGAGACCGAGTGACACAGGATTCTTCTTCAGTCCTTCAACCGCATATCCGCCTCCACTTCATGAGCCACGCCCCAACCCATATGCCCCTCCAGAGGAATCAACAAGACCTGCCGGCCCTCACCGAAAACCTCGATATAAACATTGGAAAGGACAGAGAGATAGGACTCCTCGCTGAAATGGAGCAGGCTTCATCTGGTCAACACAATCTGCTGGACCGTGCTGTCTTTGAACACTATCTGCGGGTGCTCTTGTTAAAATCATTCATTCAATCTCTGTGAAGGAGCGATGCTTATTATTTGGAGTAAACGAATGTGGTCTCTCATTGAGCTCAACTTTTTTATTGGACTCTGCTAGCTAACAAGCTATCAGATCATTTTATGCCCACGATCTCTGACTGCCACATATCTATAATGCCGTACCTGTTTTCACTTGTATTTATACTCTCAAAAGTAAACCTTTTTGTTCATTATCATGGAATTGGCTTTTTATTTTATTTTTTAATTGTGTTACCAGGCAGATTGTGTGATTTGCCTTTGACTCCATTGGCTACAATTGGACATCAGCACCATTTGTTAGAGTTTCAAATGAAGTGAAATGTTAAACACCATTGCAAGTGCAATTACAGTTGTTTTATAATATTTTACAGATTTTATAAAGTCTAGCTGTTTTATGGTCCATTATTTAGGCTACAGTTCTACTGGTCAGGTGTTCCCTGGTTGAGGTCAAATTAATAAAAGGTTCATCTGCTCAATCACTTGTAATTTTTTTTTCTTTTCTTTTTGTGGTTTTATACAACGAGATATTAATGAATAGCAGATATTTGGTCACTGCCGAGGGGAAATTTTTAAATATTTAGTGTGCACGTGTATATATATATATATATCATGAATGTGTATATATATCATAAATATATATATATATATATATATAAAAATTCATGATATATATACATTTATTTGTTTATTTATATATAAATAAATAATATATACACACACATATATATGTGTATATATTATTTATTTCTATATATATATATACAAATATTCTATATGTAAATAAATATATATTTTTTTTATTTCTTATATATATATATATATATATATATATATATAAATTGGAATATTATTTAATTTCTTTTTATAAAAAGCTTAAAATCTTATTACTGCTTTCTATCATGCATCCATACAAAATAAAAGTTGGCGTAATTGGAAACAATACCTTTCTTTATCTATCTTTAGGTCTAAAGAGTTTTTGCTTATGGATGCACAATTAAGCTCGCACAATAAAAAGACAAACAATAGTATATTTAATGCACTGTTTGATTAAAAAAAAAAAAATTTTTTTGTCATCATTACAGAAAGTACAATCATCATAGTGATAGAAGCCAGGAGCTCTAAAAATATTGTGGAAGTCTTTCGCGATTGGTCAGTCTGAGGCATTACTTCACCGTCAGCTGACTGAAGTGGGCGGAGTCTTTCCATACGATGCAGGAAGTGTTATGATACACATCAAGCTTGGCATTTCACGATGTCTAAATGTGACAAATACATTTGAGATATTTTCATCAAAGCGTCTTTGAGAGCGTAAAGCAGTGCGGTGAAGTCAGGTAGGAAAGTTGTTTCACATTCATGCGATACTAATCTTGCTCTCATTGTTTTAAGCTGGCTGGCCTGTCAATAATGGGTGCCACCACACTCATTTAAGTCAAAGTTTAAGTCCTATTCGTGGCTTATTTACATATAATGCATATTAATATACAACTGTATGTATGTATAATTACATATAGAGGCCCCAAAATGTATTTAGACAATTTACTAACACTTAAAATGTATAAATATAAATGAATTAAACAAACAAACAAAGTGGCATTTATTTTATTAAAACAACAAAAGACCCTGAAGAATTTTACAGTTTTACAGTAACACTTGATTTCATATTCTATTTCATAATGCAATGACTTTCAGACGTGATTTTTGAAACCTCTGAAAGTATAAACTGCCTTATAGTAAAACCATTGACCTTACAATAGCAATAGGCCCTTTATCAGTCAAGCTCAGTGCAGTGTGTTATTGATCTGCAGGCACAAGGAGACAGCATGTCTGAGCACAGCGACTCCAGTCTGTCCTCTGAGGAGAGGGTCCGCGCGCTCACCAAGATGGGCAGCTCTGTGGACGTCAGCGAGGACGTGCCGCCCCGCAGATACTTCCGCTCAGGGATGGAAATCATCCGAATGGCCAACATCTATGCAGAGGAAGGGAATGTCGAGCATGCGTTTATTCTTTACAATAAGTACATCACGTGAGTACAGCAAGAGCAGGCTGAGTGTGTCAATTGCCTGGCAGTTTGGTTATTGATTCCACAAATCAGATTCATACTGAAAAAAGGGATTTCCATTAGCACAAAATAGGACCTGAAACACTCAAAGTCAGTTTTTAAACTAATGGTAAGTAAAAAGAGGTGCTTAACCATCATACAATATTGATTGTTAACCCCAGGAGGTCAAACTACACTTTATATGAGCTGATTTTCATTTATTTATATTCAATTGTTTTCATTTTCTACTTATTTTATATAAGATTTGCAGATTTTGCAACCATTTTACTAAAATATAGAATGTGTAAATACAGTTTTAAACCCTGAATTAAATGATTTTGTTCTTTACTAGAAAATAGTATATATATATATATATATATATATATACTAGAAAGTATACTACAAATAAATACTCAATAAACATAAATAGATTCAAATATTAGTATTAATATTTTAATAAAGTAATATTAATATAAATAATAGTTATTATTATTATTATTAAAAAATAATATTTTGAAAATGTACAATAATTTTCATGCGTTTTACTTCCCTTTAGGATATTTATTGGATAACCTGCAAGACATCAAGAATATAAAAAAGCGAACATTCCTGAGAAGAGAGAAACAAAATTTAGGATGTCATCTAAATACAGTTTAAAACCCTGGCTTGACTTGAGACTTGATTTTGTTATTCATTAGAAATACATTTCTTCATATAAACATTGTATAATTCATCATATATACATATAACATATAAATTGATAAACATCCTAATTGAACTGTTTAAAAATAATATTAAGAAAAATAATATAATATTATATTTATAAAACTAAGTAATATTTTTATAAATAATACAAAATAATATTTTGAAAGAATTAAATAATGTTCATACACTTTACTTCCTTTTAGGTTGTTTATTGAAAAACTTCCTAGACATCGGGAATATAAAACAGCCAACATTCCTGAGAAGAAAGAAACGATGAGGGTAAGATGTGATTTTCCTCTTTCTGGGGAAAGTTTTTAAAACAAAGAATTTCCCAAGCTAACTGACATCCCTTATTTTCCTTCCACAGAAATTAAAGGAAATCGCTTTCCCGAAAGCTGAGGAACTGAAAAAGTTGCTCCTCAAGCAGTACGAAAAAGAACATGCCGAATATCTTGTGCGAAAGGTGGGTTAATTACAGTCACAGTAACATTTAGGGGCAGATTTTTTTTAAATGACACCTACTAACTAATTCAAATGTGTGTGAACGCTGGCAGACGGCAGAGGATGAGGCTCAGGCTCGAGAAGTGGCCAAGCAGCGGGAGCTGGAGGCTGAGCGACGCAGACTGGCCGAGCTGGAGGAGCGTCAGCGCGAGCAGCAGCAGCTCAGCGCCTTTGAGGAGATGATCCGCAGGCAGGAGCTGGAGAAGGAGCGCCAGCGCATCGTGCAGGAGTTCAGCGTCCCGGCGACACCCGCCTCTCCCCGAGACCTCCTGGTGCCTGACGTGCAAGGACCTCCACAGGCCTCATTTTCACCACTGACGCCCCCCGGAGGAACCCCAAACCATGTCACTCCAACTCCAGGCCTCCCAGCGTTTGACCGCTCGCTGAAGCCTAGCGCTCCAGTCAGTGCAGGACACAGTGAGAGCTCTCCGTTTGCACTTATTCATCACTGATCGTTTGACATAGACTTGCGTGGCATTGCTATTACTCTGTTGTCCTGTCGTCAGGTTGAGATTATATGGTGTTTGTGTGTGTTGTCTTAGGTGCGTTGATAAACGGCTTGCGGCAGCTCTCTGTCCCCGCCGAGCTGTGCCAAAGGTTTTTAAAGCTCGCAGATGCCAACACGGCACGGGCGGTGGAGACCTGCGGGATTCTCTGTGGCAAGCTGGTACGTGCAAAACATTTTCAGACACAAACAGACTGACAAAATAATGTTTTTTTATTTATTTATTTGTGGATTTATTCTAGCTATGCAGTTCTAGTTGTTTCCCCCCCAAAATCTAAAGAAAACATTTTTAATAAAGAGAATAAATAGCATTATAATAAATATATAAACAAGCAGATTTTACCCCAAATTCTCTCTTTTTTAATGCCTCTGGATGGTCTACGGTTTAACCAGGATAGTCTTTATTGGCAACACTTTTGGTTTCATTTATCAACATTAGTTAAACACCGTTAGTTAACTAAGAACTAACGATACTTTCATTTATTTATCATTTATTAATCTTAGTTAATCTCAACATTTTCTACTTCATTTTAAAGTTTTACAATAGTTGTTATAGTTGTTATTACTAAGTTTATTCACTGTGAATTAAGATGAACATGAACAGTTTTATTAACTAACATTAAGAAAGGTTAAAAAAATGCTGTAAAAAATTGTTATAGCAATAACTAATTTTAATAATAATTTTATAATAAAACATTACTGCAATACAATCATTTTTAATTAACGCCTTAAATTAGAGATAATACTGCCACGATTTATTAATAATTTATCATTTAAATATACATTTAAATTATTTTTATAATATTTAATATTATATTATTATATTTTAAGGTAGTATTTGTCTTTACTTTATTATTTATTTTAAATATAATATATATATATTTATATTAGTAATTTATATATATATATATATATTAATAATTTTATATATGTTGTGCTGCTTAAAATTTTATTGGAAATGGTGATACATTTTTTTTCAGGATCCTTTGATGAATAAAGAATAGCATTTATTTGAAATAGAATCTTTTGTAACATTTAATGCATCCTTGCTGAATTAAAATATTAATTTCTTTAAAAAAAAAAATCTTACTGATGATAAACTTTTAAACAGTAATGTACATAAATCTCACTCAATATCTCTTGATTCGAATTTAATTCAGCCTTACCTTAGTAAGTTGAACCTGAAGAAATCTGTTGTATTATGAATGAAGCACAAAAGAGATTTGCTTGTGTTGGCAGATGAAGAACGCCTTCACGGTGACACACGTGATCGTGCCCAAGCAGTGTGGAGGGCCAGATTACTGTGACACCGAGAACGAGGAAGAGCTTTTCCTGATCCAGGATCAGAACGATCTCATTACACTGGGCTGGATTCATGTATGGGGTTTTGTGTACAGAAAACATGACTTATAATATGACAGTTATGTTGCTTGCCAATAATCAATTTCTCTTTTTCTTTTCTATAAGACCCATCCGACCCAGACAGCCTTTTTATCCAGTGTGGACATGCACACACATTGCTCTTATCAAATGATGCTTCCGGAGTCTATAGCCATCGTGTGCTCTCCTAAATTTAATGAGTACGTATGTTGTGCTAGTTAGTTTGGGTGATAGTTATAGTTATCAGGTAAAATGGAACAATAAGAGTTTGATATCATATGCTCCAGGACGGGCTACTTTCGGCTGACGGACTGTGGGATGGACGAGATCTCTTCCTGCAAACAAAGAGGATTCCACCCGCATCCAAAGGAGCCGCCCCTGTTCTCCGTGAGTGATGCGATTTAGTGATTTAAACAATCAAACTCTGAGTCAAAGTTTTCAAACTCTGGTCCGGAGAGTGCTAGGAAAAGTCTAAAGAAAAAAAGTGTAAAAAAATAAATAAATAAAATAAATGAATTGATTAAAAAAAATATTTTAAAAATATGAATAAAACATCTAAATAAATAATATAGTGAGTGGAAATGTAATACAAGCTAAATATTTTTCAAATACTATTTTATGCATATTTATAATATGAATTTTCTCTGTATAAATTTGGTCTTAATATAAGAAATAAATTCTTTTAAATTTTAGGATGGGGGGGCCCTTGCACCAGGGTTTATTATTGTTAACTAAAATTATTACAAACATTTCATTTAATTGAAATGAAGCTGAAATATAATACAATATAAATATTAGTTGAAAAACTTAAACTAAGGTAATTAAGTTTAAGTTGAAGCACCAAAATTCTTAACTGGACATAAACTAAAATTGAAATAAAAATATTTTTTATAAAAATATAAATATATACTAAGTACAAACTAAAAATTACAAAATTACTAAAAAAAAAATAAACTAAAATTAATATGAAAATAAAAAATAAATCTAATTAAAAATGTTAATAAAGCTATAATAAAACTAAAATGACACTGCCTCACACCAGGATGACCATATCTCGGAGTCCATTCATAGACAGTAGATGGATGACGCGTCTCCACTTCCTTCCGCTGTACAAAAATTGAGCCAAAATATCCCAGAAATAGTCGTTTACCGCATTTTGGAGCCTGAGTCTGTCAAGTATCCGTGATATCAAGGTCCCGCCAATCCAGCTGTCAATTATGACGTTACACATTTTTTACAGCATTAAATAACTAACTAATACCAATAAACAAACACTTGAACATACATCAGTGTGAGAAGAACAACCTAAACTGACAGAAACCGTTTTAGGAATAGTATAATTGGATGATTTATTTTGGCTTCCGTCCCATTCGATTACATGGAGAGGGGGTGGGGTTTATGACCTATACTGCAGCCAGCCACCAGGGGGGCGTTTGAAATGTTTTGACTATACTTTTCTCCCACATTTGGGTCCTCTAAAAGATTGAAAAGCCCTGATTTGAACAAATCTCTGAATGTTGAACTTCATTAATTTAATATGAATGATCTGTGTCCATGAATTATACTGTATGTGATTGTGCACCATATAGATGGTTTTGTGTCTTGTGTTCAGGCTAGTCAACATGTCACCATCACAGACGGAAGTGTGACCATGATGGATTTGCGGTGATGTCTCTGCTGCTGTTTCAAATATGTGCCTTTGCTCTTGACCTCACAGCGACAGACCAAGGAGCTTCTAATGGGTCAAAAAAGTCCAGCGCCGATCATTGCAACACTTGGCCTCTATTATCGCTTCTTAGCAGTCTGTATTTATTGGTTTGTTTCCAAAAAAGTAATATCCAAGTGTGACCGCGAGCTTAAAGTTGAGGTGTGTAATTTTTAAAACTTGCAGCATCAAACTAATTTGCATGAATAAAGGTAAGATCTCAAGAAAGCATAATAGAAAAATAGACAAACATGGCTTCTGTGAGCTTCCATTGAATTAAAACGGTTAATTCCATTTGATGTTGTAGAAATTACACACTTCACCTAAAAACACAGTATTCACTGCAAAAAAAAAAAGATGCTCTAGTGCAAATATCTAAACATTCTTAAATCAAGAAACATTTACTTGAGTAACAAAATGAAGTCAAAATTAATTGAGTTTATGCTTTTTATATATACTTAAATATGTATTATATTTTGTCTTATCCCATTGACGGATATTTTTCTTGTTTCGAGCATAAACTCACTCTTGATTTATGAATTACTGTATGTTTGTAAAGGAAAATTTTTGCAGTGATGTCTGTTGTTATTCCATAAAAGACTGAAGGCTTATTGATATGGCTCATGTGCAGGATCACTTATGCCATCCACTTGATCGTCTACTTCTGTGATATTTGATTCAAATATGCAGTTGTTTTAGCTCTGTTTATACTGGAAGTGTTTCAGACCTTTATGTTGATTAAAAGTTCCTCATATGCTGTCGCAACCCGTTTCAGACACACTGACTTCTGTATTTACCTTAACACATGACACTGAATCGGCTGATTTTCACATATGCTACTCTCAGACTGTTAACATGATGGCAGATGATCATAGGGAGCAAAAACATATTCATTTTTATGTTTTTTCAGCCAAAATATTCCCTGTTGCAGTCCATAACATTTTGTTGAACGCTTATTTTGTATGCAATTTCCTGTAATCGTGAGGTTCATTTGAAGGTTGTGAAGCTTTTATGTCTTTTAATTATGCATAAATATATCTTCACTTGACACTAAGTCTTCACCAAGACACTACAGGGAAAGCTTTCCAGTTTTATTTCTGTCTATATTCTGAAGGTTTTTAACATAGCATTTTCTTATGCTTTTCTTCTTCTTTTTTATTATTTATTCTAGCCGTTAACAATATTTTCAGATTTATAAAGTGATAAAAAGAGATGTCCAAACTGTAAAAACCTTTAATATGTCAACAAAATGAAAGAATTTCGAACTTGGCTTCATCAAATGTTCAGATTTCTGTTCTGGAAATAATGGCTCATTTACATATTTAAACATAACATTTCAGAAATATAAAATATTAATGTACTGTGATTTATCAACTGTGGTATCTATTAGTTAAAATATTTACCCTTTCACTTCACCTGTGGTGTTTTGCCTTAAGTTATATTAAAAGCTTTGAAAACTAGCTTTCTTTTTATTGCACTTATGGCGTATGATTCTCGCTTGAGGTGCGAGAGGTCCCGGGTTTAAATCCCGGACGAGCCCCCGTTTGTCATTACCCGGCTCAGAGACTATGGCAAATAAAGGTGTGATGCGGAAACTTAGTCAAAGTATAACAAATTTATTTGACAAACAATACAATTAAACACAAATGCCAGCTAACACAAAACATCTACTGAACAAATACGATCTTATACTGAAGGAAGACAAACACAGTTTTGCAGGCCATCACAGACTAAATAATATGTGAGCATGTGTTTATGAGTACTGGAAATGTGTACTATTTTTCTTACAAAGAGCCATTGTTTCGCTTCAGAAGACCTTTATTAACCCCATGGAGCCATGTGGATTATTTTTATGATGGATGGATGCATTTTTGGCCTCAAAATCGACCCATTCACTACCATTATAAAGCTTGGAAGAGCCTGGATATTTTTAAATATAACTCCAATTGTGTATATCTGAAAGAAGACAGTCATACACGTAGGATGGCTCGAGGGTGAGTGAATCATGGGATAATTTTCATTTTTGTGTGAACTAACCGTTCACGCAAGTGTTGTTGCCATTCAATAGGTGGCGATAGAGAGTCGCTCTGGTTTATTGTTCAATGTAAATAATGCGAAGAAGAAGATACTGTTCCTTGCGTGCGATGTGACGACGTTCAGTTGTTATTGAATGTATTTGAATTATTATTCTTGTTTAAGTGATTGTAATGACCAACATTTAGCGCTAACTATCGTTATAATGTGCTAAACCCGTTTTAAAGACCTCCCAAATGGCATTTAATTAGAGAGAAAAAATAATACTTAGCGTAGAGGCTAACGTAAACAACGTCTTACGCAATTGGGCTTTAATTCACAGTAAAATCGCAGTTTCACCTATTGAAATAGAAATATGGAAGAGTCCAGAGAGAAAGCTTTGATTCTGAAGTCTGATGTTACAACAGTCGCTGTCAGGAGTCCTGTGGAAGAGATTAAGAAACCGAAGAGGAAGATTCTCGATGAAGATCAATATATAGAGGTTAGAAGACAGTGTTATAGATACTGTTTTTATATAGAACTGATGCCCTGATGTTATTCATAATGTTATACTTAATCAATTAGTAATTCATAGAATTATACAGCTTTTATGTCAATGTGGTGCTTGTTTTTGAAATGTGTTCTTTGAGCAGTTTTTTTCATTATTGAACATCAACACCACACAGTTTACACAAAATATCAAATCCTGTACCTAATACATGTGTCACCTGTGAACAACTCGCTGGATTTTCTTTCAATCTATCACAATTTCTCCTGAAGAGTTTGGAGAAGATCATCCAGAGGGACTTTTTCCCAGATGTCTCCAAACTTCAAGCACAGAAGGATTATCTGGAGGCGGAGGAGAATGGCGATCTGGAGCGGATGAGAGAGATCGCCATCAAATACGGGTCTGCGATGGCTAAATACACCCCGCGCACCTATGTGCCCCGTGAGCGACTTTTCATACTGTCTGATTGTTAATTATAATCGCTTCTGTGTTTTGCACATCATTGATTGTCTGCTGACAACTTATTTTAAATCATTTTGCTCCCAATTAGAAGTGACGCCTTCAACATTTGAGACCCCAGATGGCCGAAATGCATCTCCCTCGTCTTCACAGAGAAAGCACAGAGCAGCGAAAGACGATGGTAAGTGACTGCAACAATTTAAGACCTTAAAGCAGTGGTTCTTAACCTTGTTGGTGGTACTGAACCCCACCAGTTTCATATGCGCATTCACCAAACCCTTCTTAATAGGAAAAAGCGGGGCGCGTCATCACGAATCATATGAGTCGGGTGTGTGTCTTGACCTCCGCCGAACCCCTGAGACTGACTAACCGAACCCCTGGGGTTCGATCGAACCCAGGTTAAGAACCACTGCCTTAAAGGGATAGTGTCATCATTTACTCACCCTTAAGTTGTTCCAAACATGTGTGATTTTTCTTCTTCTGCTGAACACAAAACAAGATATTTTGTGGAGTATTGGTAACCAAACTGTTGACTGTAGCAATTCACTTCTAACGGTGGTGGATGAGGAGATTCGCCCTTCCATATGTAAAGCGCTTTGAGTACCCAGAAAAGCGCTAAATAAATGTAACGAATTATAATTAGTGTGGGGAAAAAATAATATGGATGTCAATGGGGTTCTCAACCGTTTGGTTGCTCACGTTCTTCAAAATATTGTCTTTTGTGTTCAGCAGAAGAAAGAAATTCATACAGATTTGTAATGACTTGAGGGTGAGTTAATTATGGGAGAATTGTTCACTTTTTTGGTGAACTATCCCTTTAAAACAACACACCACAGATGAATAAAGTAAATTAAGTAATGGATAAAACCATACTTCAACAGTTGATTAGTCACAACACATTAAAACAATTGACCCTTCGCAAAGACCCCTTTAGTTTGTTGCTTTGTCCGACAAGTCATGCTCTCTCACGCCACACATCATGCACATTCTCACGCAGTGAAAAATACATTGTGGAGCAAAGAGACACTGACAACGTATGAAACAGTTTCATATTTAATATATTGTAATTTTTTAAACAATAAATAGTGTCTAATGTGTGGTGACAGATCGCTGTAGCTCCTTCAAGCGGCTCGTGAACCGATCATCTCTTCATACTAGTTCATTTCTAGCATCAAATAAACATGAATGAACATCAGAAGGAATGTTGTTTCAAGCGCGGAAAGACGTGAGCAAGTTCACCAACGTTAATTCGAGGATTCGAGGTTATGATTGGTCAGATCGCCGGTCAATCAACTGTTTGTGAAGGGTCAATTGCTATGTTTTACAAGTTTTATTGTTTAAATATGCAAATGTGTCATTATCAAATATTCACATATTTGCGTAAGTTTCCAGAACAGACATCTGAAAATTTGGATATCTGTTTCTATCAGACCATAAATCAGAAAATACTGCCAACAGCCAGAAACGAATACATTTTCACCATGTTTTTAGGATTTTAGGATGTGTGTGTATATATATATATATATATATATATATATTATATTCTAGGCAAATGATGAATAAACAAACCCTCAGTAAAAGCTTTCAGAATATCGACAGAAATAAAACTGTAAAGTTTGGTGTGTGTAAGAGATGCTGAAGTGATTTCTGGCTCAGAGATTTCTGGCATTTTCAGAAAACCACCTTTATATACATGTATTGTAATTGAAATCTACAGATGCAGAAGATAAAGTGTTATGAAATTAACACAAATATGTATTTTGCATGTTTTTATTCTACTAGCCTGAAAGAGGACAAGGAAGCAAAATATCCTAAAATTGACCCTAAATATCTAAAATCCTAAAACTGACCAGTGCATCAAAAAACAACGGTGTTCTTTAATGAAATCTGATCATAAATGCTCACTGAAGATGCCTAGTGAGATTTCAAAAGGGCTTCTTTTTACTAATTTAAAGCTATATGAGACATTTTACAGGCGTTGTACGTTATGTTTCAGGAAAAGATGGCGAAAAAGCAGGGGAAAAGGACCTTCCGTGTCTGGACCGCTTTCTTGCTAAAAACACAAGTGAGGACAACGCATCCTTTGAGCAGATAATGGAGCTCGCGGAGGACAAGAACAAGCTGAGGCACGCGTGGCTGTATGAGGCGGAGAATGAATTCAGAGAGGTACGACACCGTAATATCTACTGCTTTTCATTGAATTTTGTGCTGGTGTGTCTTGGTGAGTTCTGATGATGATTATTGTTCTGTCATTTATAGAGGCACGAGCAGAACCTTGCTCTGCCGTCCTCAGAGAAGCAGGCGCTTGAATGCACCAAGGCAGGATTGGAAACATGGCAGTACAAGGCAAAAAATGCACTGATGTACTATCCTGAAGGTAAAGTTCCCATTGAGGAGCCCCATAAGTGTATCATTTAATTTTCTGAACTTTTAATATCATGATTATATGAGTAGGCCCAAGGAATATTTTGAATACAATATTTTTTTTTACAATAATTTTTGGGGTTTTTTGTGGAAACTGATACATTTTTACAGGATTCTTTGATGAATAGAAAGTTCAAAAGAGCGGCACTTTTTGTAACAATTTTAACTTTACTGTGTTTTACTTGCCAAATTAAAAAAAAATATTAATTCAGTTAAAAAAAATAAAATATTAATTATTATTATTATTATTTTATTCCAAAAAACATATATAATTTAAAAAATCTTATATGTAGAATTAAAAAAAAAAAAAATTAGGTTAATAGGCAAAGAGCCATAAAGTAAAATGCATGTTTCTTTTGTTCCCCGAAAGGTGAAAGAGACGACACGCTGTTCAAGAAGCCACGGGAGGTCCTGTACAAGAACACACGGTTTGATATCGACCCCTTCTCTAAAGCCTTGAACAAATCCCAAATCCAGCAAGCTGCTGCACTCAATGCACAGGTAACACTGACTTCTGCATCTCATTGGCCAGCTTCAGATCATAAAACACTTGCATGAGAAATTACTGAACTAATTGTGTATCTGTCTTCTCTGCCTCTCTTGTCTGTCTAGTTCAAACAAGGCAAGGTTGGTCCAGATGGCAAAGATCTCCTGGCTCATGATTCCCCCAAAGTAAATGGTTACGGATTTGAGGGAGAACCCTCCCCGGCTCCTGGTGAGTTAAGAGAGAAGATCACCATTTTCATTTAATAATTGAGGGATTGATATTAGCTCATAATTAAAAAAAAATATTTTATTAAATTTCTGGATTGACAATCATATTTAATATGCAATTGAGTCATTGGTACTGAGTATTTATATTTAAACAAAAGCCTTTACATCACAATGTCTTCAGAGTTTTTGAACACTTATACACAAGTACATGTGTCATGTTTTTCTGAATGGCTTTGTTTGTTCTTAAGGTGTTGCAGAGTCTCCTCTGATGACGTGGGGTGAGATCGAAAGCACCCCGTTTCGTCTGGACGGCTCAGAAACACCCCTCGTGGAGAGAAGCCACGGTCCATCCTTCAAGGTCCAGTTCAGTTTTCATGCACTTGTGTTTTTCAGTTTTATTGATCCACAATTTTAAGTTATCCAAAAAACTAGATAAAATGGATTGTCCAACATTTCAATAAAAATAAAGAATGCTTATTTGTATGATTTTTTTTTTCTAGATTCCAGAGCCTGGGAGAAGAGAGCGTTTGGGACTTAAAATGGCCAATGAGGCTGCGGCAAAAAACAGAGCTAAGAAACAGGAGGCGCTGCGGAAAGTCACTGAAAACCTTGCAAGGTAAAGAAAAAGTATTACAGTCTGAGACTGTAAAAAATGCTTACATTTTGCCTTTGTTTTTCTAGTTTAATCAGCACTTTTTATTATAAGTTATCAGAGGAACAATTTTAGTGAAAAGATTCATGAAAAATTAACAAGTATTTTCACATGTATTTGTTCATCACCCGTTTGCTTTAATGACCGCAGCACTCGGCCACAAAATATAGTGATATTTTGTATCATTTCAAACTTCATTTTCTTTATTTTATTTTCAAAATCCCAAAGCTTTATTTTATCATTTCAATAGGATTTTAATTCCCCAGATTTTCTACATGGTTTTTGATTTTTGAAACCCTCTAAATACTGTTCAGACAGACATTTTTCAAAATTTTCCCCCTTTATGCTTTTTCGGATATTACCTTTCCGATCTGCAAAGTTTCAAAGGATAAAGTGCTCGATAAATTATGAAAGCTTGTTTCTGCCACAGAATTGCGACTTTTTATCTCTCTTTTTTTTTTTTTTTCTCTCCCAATTGCTAGTTTACATCTCTCAATTCTGACTTCTTTTCTCAGAATTGTGAGATATCAGTGAAATCAGACTTTTGTTCCTCAGAATTGGACTTTATAACTTGCAATTGTGAGTTTATATCTCACATCAATTCTGAGAAAAGAAGTCAGAACTGCGAGATATAAACTCGCAGTTGTGAGTTATAAAGTCTGGAGTTGTGAGATTATATCTCGATTATATCTTGGACTCTAAAAGTCCAAATTGTGAGATAAAAAGCAATTCGCACTTACAAAAAAACGCAGTCCCAAACGGAAGAACCGATTCCAATTCCAGTTTTACTTCTTGCACGAACCTATGTAGGTTTGGAACAGATTTGCATAATGCCAACCTATGGTCTTCATTGGCCGCTCACAAACAACCTCTATTTAGCCCCGCCCCCAAATACTGTATTTGTAGTTCAGGCCTGGAAGAGTTTGGTTCGTGTTGTTGACATGTCAAGAAGATGACAGTTTTTTTTTTTTTTTTCCTCCTGATTATTTATACGTATTCCTCTTTTACAGCCTCACACCGAAGGGACTGAGCCCCGCAGCACTGTCTCCCGCCCTTCAGCGTCTAGTAAACAAATCGTCCAGTAAATACACAGATAAAGCCCTGAGGGCGAGCTACACCCCATCACCTGCACACAGAAGCGTCGGCTCGAAGACTCCTCTCGGAGGCCTGGCCACTCCCTCCAGCACTCCGACACCCGGGAAAGCCATAACACCGGCCACCCAAGACCCAGCCTCCATCACAGACGACCTCTTACAACTGCCCAAACGGAGGAAAGCCGTAGATTACTTCTGAAACTAAACACTGAAACATGGACGGGGTCAAATATTTATTACTACTTTTAAAAAAAATCTAAATTAATCATCAGTGTTTCAGATTTTTTGGACTTCTAAAAAAAATATCTAAATATGTACAATTTGTAAGATTTTTGTTTTATATTTTTAATTTAGATAACACATGTAGTTTTCAGCATCATCAAGTGATTCTTGTGTGAATCAGACTTTCATTTGATCCATAAGTGCTCCAGAACTTTACTACTCTTGAAACAAAGTTCATTCAGTGCTCCTGAATTTTGAACGTCTTATGTTATGTTGAAGACTTACAAGATCTCAGGGGCACAATAAAGAGGAGTTCTACAGATTTGTGTGCCTTTGTATCATTTCGCCGTCCATATGTTACACGATCCATCTTTGGGTTGGAGGCTGGACTCTCACAGTTTATATCCAGACAGACGCCCTTAATGAAGTTACTCTCTGGGATTGCAGCGTTTAACACAAGATAGGAAATCATGTGTTTTGGATATATCCTTGCACTGCAAACAAAGGTGGCAAAGCAACATTTAATGAGCTGAAGCTTCTGATGTGCCTGGGAAGAGCCAGTGTTGTGTAGATCAGACCGATGACAGTTAATGCCTGGAGGAGGAAACACTCCATATATGGCTTGAAAGACATGCAAATGAGCCTCATTAAGGCTGGACACACCTGTTATATGATATCGAGAGTGGTTTCACAGTTTTTGACAGCATTTTACCTGACAGATGAGAGAGAAATGTCTTTTCGTAGATGTTCTTTCACAGAAAACAAGACCGGGCGTTAGTATTGTCAGTGGAGAACATCATCCAGATGCAGTTCTGAACAAGAGACACTCAAAGGCTTCACAAAAAATCTCACCAAACTCGGCTTCTCTGTGGAAATCAAACCAGACATTAAAGCAGAAGAGATCTTTGAAGCATTTAAAGCAGGTAATTTGCTCTTATGTTTTTGTCTCATCCATTTTTTCCCAGTGGAAAGTTCAAAATATTCAGGGCAGGGTAGGTTACTTTTAAAATGTATTTCACTTCAGATTACAAAATACATGCTTTAAAAGGTAATTTGTAATGTTTTTCGTTACATTACTCAAGTTTAGTAACTTAATCTAAATAGTTTAGAATACTTTGGAATACTAATAACTGTGGAACAAACACAAAAAAGGTCATTACAAGTTTTTATCTCACAGTTTTTCCCTCATATAAAGTTGCAGTTGCGAGTTACAAAGTCAGAATTATGAGATATAAACTCATGCTAAATTCACAATTGCAAGAAAAAAGTTAGTATTGCAAGTTTATATCTCCCCATTCTGACTTTATAACTTGCAATTGTGAGCTTAAATCTCGCAATTCCGAGAAAAAGAAGTCAGAATTGTGAAATGCAAACTCACAATTGTGAGGGGGAAAATCAAAGTTGCAGTGACGAGTGAATTATAAAATGACTCACAAACAACGATCACAAAACATGAAAACAGTCGTGGATCATCAGGACAGGAATTTTTTTATAAATTCAGTCATTTTGTCTTGTTCAGGACAGTACTAAATAAAAAAAATAAAAAAATTATGATCCCTCTTAAAAGTATTAAAATGCTGATGAAACCACCAAATCACCAATCGCTGTTTAAATGACATTAAAACTTTTCAGATGTAACTGTAATCTGATTACCACCCATTTAAAATGTAACTGTAATGAAAGTTTGTATTTTAAATACGTAACTAAGTTACTTGCATTTCGTTACTGAAAATATTTGGAATATAAATATTTTAAAACATTATAAATGCATCTTTGGTGAAAAAAAATTGCTTTAAAAAAAAAAAAAAGATCTTGCTGACCTCAAAACCCCTGAAAGCAATACATGTTCAAAAGAAGAAAAAAAATCCATGAAAAATCAATGTGAAACGAAAACTAAAGGAAAGGTCATGCATGTGTTAAAATGAGTTGATTAAGCGCCCAACTTGGCTCCTCCCGGCTGTGGGCTGGAGAACATGGTTGGGATTGTTTTGATGGGACGGTGGCGGAGCCATCTTGTTTTATATCCGTCCTAAGCCGAGCCAGAGGAAACAGCCATGGAATACGATACTATATCCCGACCATAGCCAACTGAAATAAACACAATCGAGTATCGAAGCTCATTTCTTATCGACGGAATATCTACAGCAAGCAGAATCTGCTGTCCGCTGTGAATTATTTGTCAACATCGGCGCTGGTGCTTTAAGTGCATTTTCTCTCGCACATTTTCTCTGGTGTAAGAGACTATGAATGGAGGATAAATGTTGCCGAAAGCTGACAGCGGTGGTTTTGTGCTTCTCCTCTTCATTCTGACAATAACAGATCCGTCACGGACAGGTAAAGGTGTTACTTTAATGAATGCATTTGGTGAAACGGTGTTTGCTGCAGTGAGGCTCGCAGCTCTGCTCACACTCGATCATGATGATCAGGCGTGGAGCTGCAGAGGCCGTCAGGGCCTTTAACTCACTACTTTGTTTTCATTTATTCTTATGAGTTTTATTTTTAAACTATACGCCATTTTATTATGTAACTGTTTTAGTTTTATTCCTTAGAACTACACCGTATCTAGTCATATTATAGCTTTAAGCCTCATTACATTCCATGTGGCAAGCTGTTTTTACATCTATTTCTTAAAACTGCATAGTATCTGCTTACTACGCAGTCGTAGTAATAGTTTTAGTTTCACTAATGACTGTTAATTAGATTCATTATAAGATGTACATACTAGAAGATATGTGCTAGTATGTATTCAATGTGGCACTAGTGTTTATCCATTAATTTGACGTGTATTCTCATGTTTTTAGTCTCTATAGCGATTGTGAAATGTGACTGTTCCATTGTTACATGCAGTAAAATGGCTAAATGTTGTTTCCTAGGCAATGCTGGTACCTATTCCAGGTTTACTTTTGCTAGTACTTCTATGGATATCTAGTGCAACAGTCTGAAAGTAAAAAAAAAATCCCATTTTTTTTCTCCACAGAGGAGATAACATTAACACTTTATTATACAATAAGTCTTTAAAAGTAAACCTACTGTGAATTACGATGTTGATAATCAATGGAATATGCTTTTGTTAAAGCCTTCAGCCCGCGTTATTTCAGCATGTTTAACCGTGGAGTTCTTTGGGAAAATCTATATTACCCAATGATTTTGCAAAGAAATCTCCACCAATTGGAAAAGCACATCACACACACACAAAAAAATTAAAAATTAGTGACGGTACCAGCCTTTCCACCCCACAAAGTTTCGTAAGTGACAACCGTATTGAAATGTTGGACTGAATTTGAAATGGCGACGTTTGACGTTGTGATAGCCATTGTAATGGACGGGACAATTCTAGGTTTTACTAGTAACATTTTAATCTTACTAGAATAATAATTTAACAATTCTAGCCATTCTGACTAGTCAGTACCTATGACAAGAGAGGAATAAGAAGTGTTATTAGTAGTAGTAACATTAGTAAAACAGGTTCTAGTGTCTAGTAAAACCGGAGTAGGTCTTAGTAACAATTGGAAATACTAGTTGGAAGTGAATATTTGATACGTGGCCCACGTGTTCCCATACAATTCAGTGGTAAAATTTGCTATATACTAGTGGCAATTGAATAGTAACTTGTCACTGTCAGAAGAGTGACTAGTAGCAATGGAAAAAAAAATAACTAGTTTGTAACAAATGTTTTTTAGTAAAGTTGATCTGCTTGTCACTATTGAATTTCTAGCAATTAAAAAAAATACTAGTAGCATGAAAATAGATGCTTGTTGGTTTTAAGGAATAAATGTTCAAACACCTTGCCATAAATGCCAACCAGTTGCTGACAGTCAATCTATGATGCAGAAGCAGACAGATCGAGATGTTTGAAGTGACGGCGTGTCTGATCTGATGTTCCTCTGTTAGAGGGAAGGTTTATTAATCCTATTGATATAAGGTGATGCAGAGAAACCCAGTGGATCAAATAAATAGGACATTATTTAGGTTAATGGCCTGTGATGTGCTTTTCTGCATTTAATTTCCATGGGGAAGCCCAGGTTACGTGCTCCGTCTGCACTTGTTGCGAGGCAGGTTATGGTGGTCTCCATGTTGAATCGCATAGAGTGAACCCACAGCTTTATTGCAAAATAAACTCCAATTGATTCATGCAAGTTTTCAGTTGCATCACATTTTCAAAATACTCAAAGTAGGATAGTGAGCCATGTGCACAGTAATTTGAACCTGGAATCTTGGTACTGAGAACTTCTTATCTGTTTGTCAACTAAAAGGATTATTTGTAATATTTAGGTTGTCAGTGGAACTTATTGACTTAGGTAGTTTTACCTGTCGAACAGCTGTTCACCTGTTCCCAAGATTCTTACTGTTTACAGCAGTTAATGTGGTACAAAGCTGGCCCTGGTAATCCATAGGAAAGAGCACTCTGGTCTTCTGAAGACATCTCGGTGTTTGTGTGTTTGTTTAGGGATAAACTTAGACTCAAGGGTTGGACAGGTGATTGATTGACCGTCTGAATGTCTGGACCTCCCAAGCAGCTCTTTTTAAAAATGTAATTAGTTTTTCTGTTGTCTCTCTCTCGAGAGATCATTTAGCAGATTGGAGGATCAAGTTAAGTGGGTGTTTGCTGTTATCAGATGATAGAAATAATTTTATTAAAGGTTGCACTATTTTACAGGACTGTAGTTACATTGTAATTACTCAAATAAGAACTGAGTTACAGTTAGGGTTAGTTACTTGTAATTATGCATAATGTGCTGTTACTACTGTAGTAAGTACATATAGTAACGTGTAACTACAGCACTGTAAAATAAAGTGTTACCTTATTACCTAAAATTAGATGGATGTCTTTTAACTATGTATTAAATAATCATTAATTCAAATATTACAAGTCTAAATAAATGTATTTAATTATAAATATATATTTTGACCATGTATATATTTATATTTTATACATGTGTATAATATAATACATTTATAATATGCTTATTATTTTTTATTTATTATTTGCCGACCAATAATAAGAAATTGTGTTTGTCTAAAATTAGCATTTCTTTCTTGATGCACAATATAATTAAAAACATTTTTGGAGCTTTTGCGAGCTCACAACAATAAATGCGCTAGAGATTTCTGGCCACTTACATTGACTTTTGTTTGCAAATGGAGATGTGTCTTTACTATCTATTGTTATTTATACCCTAAGATAACCAAGAGACAGACTGTCTCTTGAGCCTTTAAGTGATTAGGTGATGTTACATTGCTGAAATCAGCCCCTTTAAATCACTAAATCCTCCTCTCCCCCCTGCAGGTCCACGGCTCGCTCTGGCCAGACTGCTGTCAGGTAAGCTGCAATCTATCTTGATGGTTTTCTACTGTTTTGCTTTGACACTTTGACCCTCTTTGAGTCTCATTTGGCTAAGCCTGAAATTGACACTGTCTTTGAAGGTCTCGTCATCTAAACCTGGCTTTGCAAACAGCACTGAAGAGACTTTTCCTGTTGCATAATAAATCATGTTCATTTTTAATCACACTTAATGGAGGCTCTGCTGCAGGTTTTGTCTTTCTAGTTGAGTAGTTTGGTTGAGAGTATTGTCTGACCCGCTGCATTTCAGAGCTGCGCTGCAGTCCTGGCCAGTTTGCCTGCCAGAGCGGAAAACTGCAGTGCATTCCCCTGTCCTGGCAGTGCGACGGTTGGACAGCCTGTGAGGACAAAAGCGATGAGATAGATTGCCCTAGTAAGTACACACTAACACACACTCACATAGTCACATCCTTGTGCACTCCATTTTAAAAACATGCTTATGCCACGGATTCACTTCTGAAATTCGGTCGCTTCGGCAGCGCTTGGCACCACGGATTTTCGTTCGTTTCGCCTGTGGAAGGTGTGCTGTCATTTCTGTCTTAAACCCTGAGTCTGATTCCTGGATGGGATAACAGGAATTACAGAGCGGATTTACTGAGCATGTGATCCGTGTCTCGTTGCTCCTTGAAGCATTGTTGACGAGAATCCCACCACATGAATACAAGAGAACAGAACCCTTAAACACTCCTGAAATCTTAGACTGGGATATTTTGGGGTGTTTCGAGTGGCTGACGTGATTGTTTACTGATTTAATCTTTCCCGATTGATTGGTCTTCATATCTCTTCCCTGATTTATTATGCACTTTGAAGTCTCGTATACATTTCAGTGACTCTTTCAGAAGAAAGAGATAACTAACTCCATTTTGGCAAGGCACCATTTCACATCTATGGATGTTGTGTTGAATATGTGTGTGTGTGGGGATTTTGCTGGTGATGTCAAATGAAACTGTATTGCATTGATTTTATTGCTTTTACTTGGTCTTTAAGCCAAAGTCATATGGAGGACCAGGAGTGCCACATAAAAATAAAACGAAGAATCAATTCATTCATTTAATAATTCACACATAAAAATGTATATAAATAAATCACTTTTATATAGGCAAATAAATAGACCTATTTAAAGTTGTTTATTTAATTCCTGTTTTTAAACGTAGATTAATAGAACAATAAAAAATACATTTGGAAATCATTTTAAATGGCTTTTTAAAAAAGTCATATGGAGGACCAGGAGTGCCACATAAAAATAAAACGAAGAATCAATTCATTCATTTAATAATTCACACATAAAAATGTATATAAATAAATCACTTTTATATAGGCAAATAAATAGACCTATTTAAAGTTGTTTATTTAATTCCTGTTTTTAAACGTAGATTAATAGAACAATAAAAAATACATTTGGAAATCATTTTAAATGGCTTTTTAAAAAAGAATTTGGCAAAAGCTTGATTTGTTAGCTTTAGCTGATTTTTGAGTTGAGGGATAATTGTGGTTGTACAATAAATGGACGGATTTGGGTTCAGTTTGAGGTCATTCAGCGACTCCGTAGCCCTCACGCTATGGTTGAACTTCCAAGCATTCTCGAACAACACCAGTCGTTGGATGTACCGGCAGAAGAGACGGCAGGATGTATTGTTGTGTCGCTGAGGACAGTCCGACGAAAACCATTATAACCTCTCCAAACATGTTCAGATTCGCCTGATATTTTGCGTGATCGCGTTGCTCGAACTCTTCTAGAGAGGGTCGGCTCTGCAAATTGAGGCGAAAGCTGATTGGTTGCTCCCACGTGTGTACTGTCCAATGGAAAGCCATTTAAAAAGCGATTTAAAATGATTTACAAATGTATTTTTTTTTATTGTTCTATTAAGCTACGTTTAAAAACAGGAATTAAATAAACAACTTTAAATAGGTCTATTTATTTGCCTATATAAAAGTGATTTATTTATATACATTTTTATGTGTGAATTATTAGATGAATGAATTGATTCTTCGTTTTATTTTTATGTGGCACTCCTGGTCCTCCATAATGTCATGCACTGAGACGTGTCACTGATGTAAACCTCGCTTAAGTAGCAAAAATCACCTTTTATTTGAGTCATATTGGTGAAAAGTTCAAAATATTTATATAATTAAAAACACTAAATAACATTAAAATAATAATAAAATTATTATTATAGTTTTAATAATAATAATCATATTTTCTCTCTCTCTCTCTCTCTATATATATATATATATATATATATATATATATATTATATATATATATATATATATATATATATAAATCATTCAGGCATATATATATATATATATATATATATAAATATAAATGTATGCACTAATAAAATACACAAAGTTTATATCAGTTGTTGATATTATACTGATCTTAAAACACATATAATTGTATTTATATTATTATACCATAAATTGATCCCATTATTACTTAATACAAATATTAATATAAAGTTCTTTTTTAAGTGTTATGGAGCAACTTTTCAACAGTGACTGTGTGGTGAAGATGTCAGTTCCTCTGATTGAAAATAAATCACATTGAGGAAATTAGTTTCCAGAATAAATATATCATCAAAAGTTAAAAAAAAAAAAAGATTATTTTTTTTTTTTAACCTAGAACTACTGTGCGATGAACTCTTGTCTAACCCGTGGCTTGTGCTCTGATGTTGTAATCATTAGTGGACAGAAAGCACCGCAGGGTTACAAACTCGTCTTCTGTTTGTGATTGCGCTGCCCTTTCCTGACATTGCTGTAATCGTGCTGATATTCTCAGGAGTTGTTGGCTCAATGCCTGAATGATTTACAGCTTTTAATTCCTGCTTGGTTGTCGGATTTGCCCTGCCATAGTTTAATTGGCAGTCTGTATGTATTAATGTCTCTGAGATTCCGCCACTCCGTTTTCCTTCCGTTGGCTGTGGATTAAGGGATTTAAAAGTCATGATTTCCTTGAAAGCATATTGTTTGACTAATACACAGATTTTACATTAGATATCAGATAAAGTACCAAAACTCTTTACCAAGTAAAAAATCTAAAAGTTTTTCCTTATAATATAACTGTATTATTAGTTTTAATTTTTATAACATGGATTTTTGTATGTAATTGTTACTTCATAGGCTTAAACAACTTGACATGGGTTTTTTTTTGTTGTTTTTTTAGTAAATGCATTTGATCTACCCAAGAACCTCTCATTTAGCTTTCATAGTTTTGAGGTGGAGGGAGTTTAGTTTGAATCATTCGGACCGATTTTGTTAACTGGATCGATTGATTCATTGAAAAGATCCGATGACCTACCCTGTAGCTTCTTGTTGAACGATATTATTAAAGGGTTAGTTCACCCAAAAATGAAAATTCCCTCATGTCGTTCTACACCAGTAAGACATTCATTCATCTTCAGAACACAAATTAAAATATTTTTCATGAAATCCGACGGTTCAGCGAGTCTCTATTGACAGCAAGACAATTAACGCTTTCAGATGCTCAGAAGATACTAAAACATAATTAAAACAGTTCATATGAGTACAGTGGTTCAACCTTAATATTATAAAGCGATGAGAATGCTTTTAGTGCTTTACGAATCTTTTGTTTTGATTCAGTAGTTCAGAGCACCAAAGTCACCTGATTTCAGTAAACGAGGCTTCGTTACGTCATAAGCGATTCGCAATTTCAATAGTTCACGTGACTGTGGCAGTTTGATACGCGAACCGAATCACTGATTCGAAACAAAAGATTCGTAAAGCAGTGTTTTCGGTCTCTATATATTGTTAAAAAGTCGTTTTGTTTTTTTGCAGCACAAAGTATTCTCGTCGCTTCATAATATTAAAGTTGAACCACTGTACTCAAATGAACTGTTTTAAATATGTTTTAGTATCTTTCTGAGCCTCTGAAATCTCGCTGCCAATAGAGACTCACTGATCCACCAGATTTCATCAAAAATATCTTATTTGTGTTCTGAAGATGAACGAAGCTCTTACGGGTGTAGAACGACATGAGGGAGAGGAATTGATGACAGAATTTTCATTTTTGGGTGAACTAACCCTTTAATTTGCAAAGATGATTTATGCTTCAGCCTTATATTGACGATATACCTTGTTTCACACTCTTACAGCAATAAAAGAGGAACGGTATCGTTACAGCAACGGTTTTGAGCCGGTGGAGGACATCATGGGTGTCGCTCAGCCGGTGCGCTTCAACAGTAAGATCCCTTTAAAAACACTCACTTTTGAATCACACTTTGAAGGCATGCCGTTATTGCATTACTATGTCAAACATTTCCATTGTCCATCACATAAAACACTTCAAATGTAAAAAGCGACAGGATTTTGTCCAGGATTAAATTAATTTCGTAAAGAGACAAATCTGAATCTTACAAAACATAGTAAAAAAGCACTTAACCTTTAAAATATATTCAAATAGAAAACGAAGATTTGATTTCACAATTTGACTGTTTTTATTGTCATTTTTGAATTGAATTCTTCCTCCAAACACAGAGAAGTGTCCGAGCGGCTGGCACCATTACGAAAAAACAGCTAGCTGTTACAAAGTCTACCTGAGGAGTGAGAACTACTGGCAGGCGGTGGAAACGTGCCAGAAGGTCAACGGCTCCCTCGCAACGTTCGGCACCAACGAAGAGCTGCAGTTCATCCTCAAGATTGAGGTGGACTTCGACGAGAAAGTGTGCGAGCGAAAGGACCAGTGCAAGTGAGTGTGAAGAAGCTGTTTTCTGAGGAAGAGATGAGGTGTTTAACAGTTTTGAGCTCTCAACGCTGTGGATGTCCTTTGTCGTCGCAGGTTCTGGGTGGGATATCAGTATGTGATTACTAACCAGAATCATTCGCTTGAGGGCCGTTGGGAAGTGGCATATAAAGGTTGGTTTTTGTCTCACGTTTATTGAAGAATAAATCACCCGAAACGAAGAGAACTCGTCCTTATGGAGCACAAAATGTGTGTTTTTGACGAATGTCTTTGCCGCTGTTGTAATTGTAATGAAAGTAAATAAGGGGCGGAGCTGTCAAGCTACAGAATTACCAAAAAAGCACCATAAAAGTGGCCCAAATGACTAATGTACTGCTCTGAAGTTTTATGCTAACTTTGTACCAAGAACAGCCTGAAATTTTAGTTGTTGTTCATTGAAAATTGTCACTGTTGATTGTGTGGCTGGATCAATGAATCGGTGAATTTCAGAACCAGATCACTGATTTGTTGATTCAATTGATTCATTGAAAATATCTGACTCAAATGATCAAACATTGCTATTTCTCTAGTGAACTCTCATGATTTCAGTGAATAATTTCTTAATTTTTGATTATTTTAGTACTACGTTTTATATTATATAATTTTATTATAGTATTTATTAATAATTTGAATTGGCTTTTATTTTTTATTTGGTCTTTTTCATTTGAGTAATTTTGTTCTTTTTTTCAGTTTTTTTTATTAGTTTATTTCTATTTAGCTTTGTTTGTTTTAATTTTAGAAATGTTTTTTATTGCAGTCAACATTTCTAATGTCTGGTCAAATTTTTTTATTTTATATAAATTTTTGTCTTTTTATCAAATATTTATATTTTATATAAATTTTATTACACTTATTTTTTGAATTATTTAATAGTTTTAGTTCTAATTTTTGTCATTTTAAGGTTTTCATCAAATATTTATATATTTTTGAATTTTTTAATAGTTTTGGTTTAAGTTAAAAATATCAATCCGGGCTTTGAATGACCTGTGGCGAGTAAATAATGGTATAATTTTTGTATTTTTTAGAATTAAAGAAATCTATTATTTATTTATTTTTGGAACTTTTCCCTAAAATGCCGACTCTCATCTATTTGTCTGTTCCTCACAGGGTCCATGCAGGTGTTTTTGCCTCCAGAGCGTCTGGCGAACTTTGGCGAGGCGAACCCCACCCAGGATAACGTGTTCTGCGCCCAGCTGCAGCGCTTTCAGATCAAGAGCATGAACGACCGGGGCTTGCACAGCTGGCACGCGGAAAACTGCTACAAAAAATTCCCCTTCCTCTGCAAGAGAAGTACGTCCAGCGGCGTATAGGCAGATGAACCTTGTTTGATGGCATTAAACCTTAAAGAGAGAGACATTGTGGTGTTTTTTCCCCCCTATGCTGGTGCTAATATTTACTCTCAACCCGTTTCTTCAACAGAACAAACTTGTGTGGATATCAAAGACAATGTGGTGAACGAGGGCACTTACTTCACGCCTAAAGGGGACGACCCTTGTCTGAGCTGCACGTGCCACGAAGGCGAGCCGGAGATGTGTGTGGCTGCCCTGTGTGAGCGTCCGCAGGGCTGCCAGCATTTCCGCAAGGACCCTAAAGAGTGTTGCAAGTTCACCTGTTTGGATCCTGGTAATTTCCCCCAGTCATATTGTCAGTTTTTTGTGCTTTAATTTCATCCCTGTATTACAGGTACCGTTTTTTTTACAGCCAGACATGTATTAAAATGAAGATAGATCTTTAAATGTGCATCATATGTTATTTCTCAGCCATTTTTGTGAAAAGGAGTTCCCAAGTCTCACCAATAGGTGGAGCTACTCTGCCTTCTTATTGTATACCTCCAATTGCATGGTATGTTTGGAGTAGCAAACCACCATTGTATTATTAGACAGCTAAATTTAAGGCATTTTTATAAAAAATTTAGGACATAATGTGTTACTTAGATTATTTGTGGAACAGCACTTGCCGAATTGAATTGTCTTGTAATGGCAATTTAGCATACATTGTTTTGTGGTTGAGAGCGAGGTTGAGAATACAATACAGATTTGAATGAGAGACTAATGCAATTCAGTTGTAGCAATATACATTCTATATATATATATATATATATATATATATATTAGTGTAATTTTAGTATTTACTATATATATAATTTATTAATCTTTTGAAAGGGGTCTTATTTTTTTCTTTTTTTGTATTTTCAGCTTTCATTTTAATTTAAGATTTAGTAACATTGTCTTAGTTTTTATATACGCGCACATGCATGCATGTATAATATTGTGCATTGTCCATTTACAATTTCATTGTGATTTTAAATATCAGTGGATTTATATCTCTGTCGTTACGGCATATTTCCGTTTGTTTTAAAATGAATTCTAGGCAGTATATACTGTTTTGCATGCAGTATACCAGTATTCTGCTTCACACACATCCCTAGTCTCAGGTTGTCCCCTGGTAAAAGTAAATCTCCATTGTGTTTGTTTTCAGATGGCAGCAGTCTGTTTGACTCTATGGCCAGCGGCATGCGGCTCATTGTGAGCTGCATCTCGTCCTTCCTCATCCTCTCTCTGTTGCTCTTCATGGTGCACAGGCTAAGGCAGCGGCGGCGAGAACGCATTGAAACCCTCATTGGAGGAAACCGTAAGGCCCTGTTTGATCGGCTGATTATATGCACATCTTAAAACGGCGTTTTTCTGAACCAGTATTGTTTTTCTCAGTGCATCATTTTAATCTGGGTCGGAGAGTGCCTGGCTTTGACTATGTGCCGGATGCTTTTGGAACGGGCCTGACGCCTTTGCACCTCTCCGATGATGGTGAAGGTGGAGCGTTCCACTTCCAGGAGCCCCCGCCCCCTTATGCTGCCTACAAATACCCAGACATCCACCACCCCGATGACCCTCCTCCTCCATACGAGGCCTCCATCAACCCAGACAGCATCCTCTATATGGACCTTGGTGTGTCTTTACATCAGTGATATTGCATTTTTCATTCTTTTATATAGATGCAAGTTATTATTCATTCATTTTATGGATCACAATGAGCTCTGATCCAAAACTTAGTGAGCTGCCTAGCTAGTTAACTTTTTTTAGGTGTCACAGTTCACTCCCTGTCCACCAGAAAAAGCACACAACTTGTGAGAATTCAAGATTAACAAAAATACAACACTAAATACAAACCATACACCACCTTCTACTCTGAGGTGAATATATATCTGTTGTGTTAACACGTTCATTCTGACCGTCATCAGACTAATTAGTTCCGCTCTGGAGATATTTAACTCGGTGAAAAAAGTACACGGATAATTCTTTTGGGATTTCTAGGCATTGTATTTCGTGTTATGCTTTTGTTAGTTTTGATTTCTCACAACTTGTGCGCTTTTTTGGGGCGAGATGGAGTGAACCGCGGCACTTGCAGAGTCACGTGAACATGCAGCCGTGCACAGAAGACCACCGGCCGAGGTCAGGATTTTCGTTAAATGAAACTCATTACATTTCATATTGATTACCCCTAGAAGACGTGTGGCACGGGATCATTCTGTGATACTTTTGCGTGATTGTGCTCGCTATTTGGACGAGCGCGAGCGGGGCTTTTTTAAAGTTGTCCTGTTGTGTTCCAAGAAAGTAAGAAGGGCGTATGACATTAGAACAACACTAGGGAGAGTAAGTAATGACTTAGTTGAACTATCGCTTTAAATTTACCTTCATAATACCTACAGAAACCCTGAAATAAGACCAAGATGTTTATAAGATCACAAATATTCATCTTTCTAGTTATGCCAACCTCTTAAAATATTTTATTGGGTATAAAAATTGTGAGTGGGGAGGGGGTCTTCAAATTTTGTTGTGGACAATGAAGTTAAATTGACTGTGATCCACTGATGGAGCGCAAATCCACTTACTAGGGTTGGATTTCAGTTAGGATGCTACCTTTAGAAGTAGACGGCAGTGATGTTATTTTAGTATTATTTATGCACTATTATAGTTTTTATTAATATTTTGAAGTAACTTATTTTTATATTTTAGGGGCGGTTTACACAACAGCATTGTCGATTAAATACGAGTTCTGGCCTTTTATTTACATGACGACAGTGTTTTGGGGGCCTGAAAACGTGACCATTTGAGACAATAACAGTATTGTTTTCGAAAACTTGCATTTTGACACGTTTTCAATGTAAACTATAAAAAACGTGAAACGGTGATGTCATTGTCAAGTCAAGTCATCTTTATTTATATAGCGCTTTTTACAATGTAGATTGTGGCAAAGCAGCTTTACATTAATAAGAAAATGGTCTTATTGTTCTATATATTATTGATTCATTCCGTTCCAAATATCAGTAGTTATTAGTCTAGTTAATTTAGGTATATCAGCACTGGAGAAAACAGTGACGTAATCGTCCAGCTCAGCTCAGTTCGCATACAACGGCACCAATGGAGGCATATCAAAAACACTGCTGAATATCAAGCAAGTGTCCCCAACTTAAGCAAGCCAAAGGCAACAGCGGCAAGGAACCAAAACTCCAACAAATGGAGAAAAAAACCTTGGCAGAAACCAGGCTTAGTCGGGGGGCCAGTTCTCCTCTGGCCAACAGTGAACACTTGTCCGATACTCAGGCAGAGTTACAGGTCTTTAAACCGATTTGGAATCGCAACAGTCAAAATATTTAATCTAGTTCCATCTAGTTTAAGATCTTATGATCACACCAGTATGGGACAGTTTGTTTGGATATGTGCCACTGGCTGATGAGTCGGTAAGGTCTTAACAAAGGATGAGCTAGTTAACACAGTCTCCTGCCAACACCACAGGGCCACATTGCTGCCGCACACAGGCACAGGTTCCCCGTCCGACCCGGACACGGCCCAGATCCTGCCAATCACGTTAATTGGTAAACCTCGGGATAAGCAGAGAGACAAAAAATTAGCGTAGACGCCATTCTTCTTCTGATGTACCGAGTACATCTGGTGTTATAGGAAGTGTTCCCGGTTCCGGCTGACCTGATCTATGCAGCCTAACAATCCTTTAACGGATATGAAGACAAAAGTTTATAGTGCGTCATGTGTATGCCAGGCTAAATAGATGCGTTTTTAGTCTAGATTTAAACTGACAGAGTGTGTCTGCTTCCCGAACAATGCTAGGAAGATTGTTCCAGAGTTTAGGTGCCAAATAGGAAAAGGATCTACCGCCTGCGGTTGATTTTGATATTCTAGGTATTAACAACTGGCCAGAATTCTGAGATCGTAATAGACGCGAAGGACTATAATTGTAGTGTTTCTTTCCAAGTGGCATCGCCAACTACTGCCCTGACTGCATTACACAGTGTTTTTATTCCTTTTCACAGATCCGTGTGAAAAAACAGGGATCATTTTTGTCAACGTTTTAGTCTGTACATGAAAAACGCAAAGGAAAAACTTTTCCACTTTTAGCTTTCCGTATTGTTGTCATGTAAATATACGCTTAGTAATTTTGTTTTGTACTTGTTGTCATTTTTATGTTTTCTTTGTTTTTTGGTTTTTTTCATTCGCCGTTTTAGTCATTTTAATACTTCAGCTTCAACTTATTTTAATCCAGTTAAAATTTTCATTTTAGCTTGATTTCAATTAACAAAAATGATTTTACATAGTTTACTTAATAACAGCAACACTGGACGGCAGTGGAAGAGCTTTCGTTCACTTCCTGTTCTATCTGCAGGGCGGTCCGGGGTTCCGCTCGCAACTGGGCATATGAGTGTCGTGGCCGACTCTCTCCAGAGGGATTTCCCCGGCCCGGCGCTCCCTGCCCCGCCACCGCCCCTGGAGGAGCGTGAGGACTCCATCGACAGCAGCACCCTACTGGTATCTCCAGACACCCCCAGCGAATCAGAGACCAGCATCACACAGAGCTCCACCGCAGACTGCAGCAGCGGCCCCTCGCTGAGCACCGTGGTGTAGGGAAGGAGAGCGAGATCACAGGGTACGTGTCCAGACTGATCGCTGTTACTAAATGAAAGGTGTTGGAGGCTGTAGGACTTGGACTCTTTCCTGTTCAGAGCAGAGACTTCAGACATGAAAGAAAAACGCTTGTTTCAGGTTTTTATCCGGCGCTTTTTCAGCTCGAGTCACGTGTAAATACTTCCGTCGACCGCCGATTGAGTCGCTTGGTAAAGGGGAGGGCGGAAAGACCACCTCTCTCCGAGGTTTACACTGGCATGTGTCGATCACTACACTTTGAGTGAATGAACCGGTTGATGAAAAGACATTTTAGGCCTTAGTGGTGTAATTGAGTCAACCTGACGTTCGTTCTCTCACTGGAATCGTGTCCTGCACACTGACTCTTTCCTGGCACAAAGAAGCAATTTTTCCTTGATTCATTACTGCTCTGTCCAAACTGACCCTTCCAAACCCTTTCTTTGGCGGTCATCCGCCAGCGTTCCTAACACCTGTCCTTATCTACGCGAAGGATCCGTTTGGATGTGAGCAATACCGTGTTCTTATTCTGTGATGTCTGGTTTTTACTTTTCTGTCTGTCGGAGCAGTAGCACAAACTCAAAAATGAAAAAAAAAAAAAAAAAGCTTGATTCTTTTAGATCAAGGTACGAATTTCTTTCAGCCACTTTTAAGTATGCTGCTGTGACGCGGTGATGCAGATCCATTGCCTCGTATTTGGAAATGAATGTCGTCACCAACCTAGAAGCGTTTGGGATTCTTTTGGGAGGTGAACTTCGAAACTCAGAGTCAATCAATATCAGATTTGGTCAAGTCTAAAAAAGGGTTAACATTTTTTTTTTTTAAACAAAAAAACAATTGTGGTGAAATATGATTTGAATCTCACAAAAGCTGTCAATAAATTTCCCATTTTCACCCACAGCTGAAAAAAAAAAAAAAAATATTTTGCATTGAAGCTTATTTAACCTTTTATTTTCAGTGGCCCACAATATTTCAAGAAATCCATCACCGTAATGCTGAAAAACAAATATTTTCATATATATATATGTC
Source organism: Opsariichthys bidens (assembly GCA_037194245.1). Taxonomy (NCBI): domain Eukaryota; kingdom Metazoa; phylum Chordata; class Actinopteri; order Cypriniformes; family Xenocyprididae; genus Opsariichthys; species Opsariichthys bidens. The sequence continues at coordinate 5,651,993 of CM074289.1, forward strand.
ATTTGTTGTATTTAATTTAATCTAACTTTTTTTTATTACTCTACCGAAATTGGATTTTTATTTTTATTATTTTTTTGCATCACAGTAATGAAGAATTTTTATTCTTATTATTTTCATTGTGGCAATGAGAATTTGGGAGATTTTATTTTACTTTGTTTTGCAAAATTGAACAAAATCTTATGAAGAAATGACCAGATCATGTTTGATAATATAATGTATAATTTTGTGTGTGTGTGTGTGTGTGTGTTATCAAACATGATCTGGTCATTTCTTCATAAGATTTGTCCAAAAAGTTTGGCACTAATATACATTTTGAATTTCTAATGTTTAAAAAAAAAAAAAAAAAAAAAAAAAACTCAACATTTACCTAGGTAATAAATTCTCACTCATGTTTGCCTCTGAAGGTGATCTCAAGCAAGTGTGCTGAAACGAATCATGGTTTCTGAAATAGTTTCTTGAAATAGTTTCTTGTTGAGGTTCTGAGTTTAGATTTGTGTTTAGACTTGGCTACGCTGGGGTTTGAGTTTTGCTTTCATGGTCTGTGTGTGTGTGTGTGTGTGTGTGTGTGTGTGTGTCTGGCTGTATTTTTCATTTTCAGCACCTGTAAGTCAAGTGCTCTCCTCTCAATGTTGTTTCGATGTAAAACACAAAGAAGTAAACGGTTCATTACTTGACACTAAGTAAATGTGAGCGTATATTTGCACACGCAAGCGCATAAATGTACATGTATGTAAGAGCAAAACTTTTTTTTTTCTTTTGTTTCTGTCTTTTACCAATTTACAGACTACTTAAATGCCATTTGGACATTTCCAGTGAATGAAATATGTATTTAAGGAAATGCATAAGTTATGAACATGAGGGATGGATTAGATTTGGTCTGCAGCGTTGCTCACTGACATGAACGGTCCTTTTACGAAGCTGTTATTCTGATTCCTGGATTTTGTAAATGGGAACATGCATACAATTTTTTTTTTTTTTTTTTTTTTCTTTTCCCTTTCTGAGTGGAAATGCAACAAAAAGTCCAAACTAAATGACAATCAGGCATTTTGTACAAAGATAAAGATGTTTTTGCACAACAAAAGCACACAATCCTGCTGTGTTGGGCCGAATGAAATACAAAGACGACAAAATTAATGTGAAGTTGGCAGGCAGATCCCTTGTTCTTTACTGAAGATCCATCACCAGCACCAAAATAACTGAGTACATGACGTCATAAAGAAGTTTCTAAAATCCGGGTAAATGTTCTTTCACTGTTTAGTCTTTGGTTTGAATTTAATTCCAGGGTTTCATCGGCACAGACAATCCTGTGAACATTAGTTTGCTTTTTATTTTATGTGTGCTTGTTAAATGTATGTATAAGCGTGTGGATCGGTCGTGTGTAATGTAAAAGTTGGCATGAATGTTTTACAGACCTACGGTTGCATGTTTTACTCTTTTGCGCATGCAGAGAGGACGTCTCTTCTGCTGTTGTACTCTTCATTTCTGCTATGCTTACAGACGCTCGTCTGCAAACTGAGGTCCGAGACACATCTGATTTCCCTTTTCCCACAATACCATTTGCAAACTTTGTTTGTAATCTTTGTTAATAATTTCTTTTAGATAGACTTTGTGGTGCAACGAGGAAAAAAAAAAAAGCATCATGAAATATTTTATGTAGAATGCAACAGTTGGTGAATTTGTCGATTCTTCTTGAATATTTTTTTTTTTCTTTTTTATGTCATGTACTGCTTTTTTTTCTCTGAAGTAGATGTACATCTAATCAAATGCCAAATAAATCGTACCATGAAGGACAGCCGTGTTTGGGTTCCTTTTGTCAGACTTTCACAGAATTTTCTTATTGCGTTTGAGCGGTTAAAATGTCTATGTTAGAACTTTCAAGTATTAACCCTTATTTGCTGTTCGGGATGTTTTCATCCAGTATGGGGAATTTTTGAGTCTTAATTTGGGCATAACTTTCTCCGTGTTTCAGCAAATGGAATGATTTTTGGTGACAAATCTTATTTTGACACACATTTTGGGAAAATGCTTTGAAAATTTTCAAAAACTAAACAGTGCTCTGTGGGCAAATTCACTACCCTGTCGTTTTCAGCCACAATTTTAACTACTTTAAAAATGTATCAGATAAATATTTTTTTTCAAATTTCTTTGCTTAAATCTATTAATCAACCTCAGTCCTGATTAAAACTACTAAATTAAAAAAAAAAAAAAAAATTCATGATTTTAACTCTTTAATTGCCAAATTCATAAATGATGTCACTGATTTGGGGAAAAACGTGTCAAAGATTAGAAACAACATTGGCTTTGATGCGTTGTTAGTTTTTGTGCAGCATCAGATTTGACCGTTTTAAAGAGTAAAAAATCCTGATTTTTTTTTTTTTTTTTTAAATTTAGTAGTTTTGATCAGGACTGAGGTTGATTAATAGATTTAAGCAAAAAAAAATTGTAAAAAAATATTTATCTGATACATTTTTAAAGCAGTTAAAATCGTGGATGTTTTCAGGGTAGTGAATTTGAACAATGCACAAGGGTTAACAGCTTTTTATTGCCAATTTATGAACCGCTTGTAACGAAACTTAAAAAAACAAGACTTTCCTCGACTTTTGAAGTAGACGTTTTTTATGTGAAGGACGTTTTTGCCGGGAATGCGCGCTCCCGAGAGCCTCTCATACATTCTATGACACGTAAAATGCTGATACAATGTTCAGGATGATGGCCAAAACCCCATTTTGTTCTGTAATGTCAATGTGTTATGCAAAGAAAGTGGATTCGTTCAAACTACATCTCACATGGCCAATATATCATCGCAAATATATGTTAAACTTTGACCTCATTCCACATCATTATAATTTTTGTTTTTTTTAACTGCTGTGAGAGGAAAAGTCCGCATGACTTGGTTACATTTTCGTCGCGGTGTTCGCTGTCACGGCAAAGGTTTTCCCAACTTCTTTTTTTAAGGTTAAGAACGAAAAATAACTTCGACGTGAGTACGTTATATCGGGGGTCCTCGAATCATGTTCATTGTCTTTTGTACGGGCACGAGCTGGCTGCAGTTCACCTAACGGCCACCGGTGTCGCTAATAACGGCTTTCTGAATTCTAAATAATAGCCCCTTTAAGATCTCATCACGTGTGTTATTTGAATCTTTTGTGTGTGATGACTCTAATCCAGAATGGATCCTCTGAACATTTTAAAGCCTTCTCAGAGGTTTCCCTGTCCGTCCTGGAAATCTATCGCTCTTAAATGTCATGTGAGCCAACGGGGGGATCCCAAATGTAAGGAAGCACTCAGTTCTCTGATGTAAAAGCTGTTCCTCAAGCTTCCTGGGAGTTCTTGCTCTTCGAGAGATTAGACATCAGTGACATAGTTGTGACATAAAGGATTTACTGTTTCACACTTGTGATGAGATCTCATAAAAACTATATTTTATGTACCGTAGCCCCAAAAAGTATGTCATTAAATGTCATTACATTGAATATAAAATATCGAGTGGTTTTTATTAAGTCATTCATGTTACACTGGTGTTCAAAAGTTTGGGGTCGATTTTGGAAAAGTCTATTATGCTCACCAAGGCTGCTTTAATGTAATCAAAAATAAGGTAAATATGTTTACAACTTAACTGTTTTCTGCAATTCTGAAATGTTATATGCAAATCCGAATTTTTAGCAGCCATTACTCCAGTCTTCAGTGTCAGTTGTCTGTGTGAAGATGTTAACTGTTGTGCTGCTTAATATTTTTGTGGAAAAAACATGTTTTTTTTACAGGATTGATGAACAAAGTTCAGAAAAACAGCATTTGATAGCATGTATTACTGTCACTTTTGATCAATTTAATATGTCCTTGCTGGATTAAAGCGTCTGTTTCTTTTTAAAAAAAAAAAAAAAAAAAGTGTAAGTGTGGTTTAAATACTTTTTGGGGCCACTGTAAATTAAGATTTAATGTTTTTTCGCTTGATTGGGGAAAAAAAGATTTGATGATTTGAATCTGTTTTTTTGCTTGATTCATTCCCCATACAGGATGGATTACTTTGGTAAAAGTTTCTGTTTGTGTTATTTTGGATACAAATTAAAACTGAATTTAAGACTCTGCTTTGTTTCAATGCATATGGTCGGTGTTCATTTCTCTGGCTCCTCGTTCAACAAATGTTATTTGTCTGAGACTGTGGACGAGCGCAGTGGCAGCGACACGCTCAAATGAGCACCGAGGAAAAAAAACCCGACATCCTACCTCCATTCAAGAAGATCACTATTTAAACCCCGTTTTCTTTGCGTTTTGCATTTTTGGGGGTGCGAGACCGGTGGGAATATATTTATTCATTTTAAGGGCATGATGTTACTTCTGATGCTGATACTGTCCAGGGTTTTATTGGCACACAGTGATGACGGTGAGTGACATGAGATTCATTGATAAATTTCCTTTCTGTTGCTGTTGGGAATAATTTGGCTAATTAATTATGTTGCTTTTTTAGTTAAGGAATTTGCCTTTGACTGAAATAAAACTGATTTTATAACCTCTGATAAAGATTTTAACTGTTTTCCTTCAGATTTCTGCTATGATGAAGAGCACTGTGGTGAGTTTTTTAGCTGTGCGTGTATTCAGAAGGAGTGATTTTGTCAATACTAGTAATGAAACTAGATTAAATTGTTCTTGGTAGATCCGTATGCATGGGGAGACAACTACCCCTCTTGCCACCCTCTTCTGGAGAGTCATCACTCTCCGATCAACCTGGACCATCAGTTGATGAAGAATGATTCTTTGGACTCTTTGAACCTGGAGGGTTTTAATTTGACCCATAAAGGCCAATGGTGGTTGACAAACCAGGGTCACTCTGGTAAGTGATTCTAATGTAATAGTGCCAGTCTTTTCAGCTGGTTCCGGAAGCATTTTTTTTTCCATTTTTTTTTTGCCATAGGGATGTTTTTTTTAATTAATTAATTTTTTTAAAAGTCTTTAAGTGTTATAAGTCATGAATCAAACCGATAGGTACGAGGTTGATTCACCATATTGCGAACTTTTATTTGAAAGCTGGATAAAAAGATACAAGCCTGTGTACTTAATGACTTTGGTAAGGGAAAAACTACAATCATGCATGCCAAATGACACTCAAAAACGATATAGAAATATAAAACTATTCATTTAAAGTTAATTATATCCATAGAAACAATTTTATATAGTGAGCGTTCCCTGAAATCTCTTTTGGCATGATTTGCTTTCCTCAACTCTCTGACCAAATTTTCTGTAGAGCATTATGGGTAATGTAGTTTTCACCAAAAATCAGATGTGAAAAAATTGTTTTAGAAATGGCTTAATCAAAAGCATTCATGTGCCATCGATTAACAACCTCAGAACTCACCGTATAAACATTTAAAGGTTTATAAGTTAATGTTTTTTTTTTTTTTTTTTTTAAATCAGTTTTCCTTTGGAGAAAACGAATCAAGTTTTTACCGGAAACAACATTTTTCAGTCTATTGACCATTGAAAGATGTTTTTTCAGACGATTTATCCCAATCATCTTCAAGGTCTATTATTATATTATTGGAATGTTCCGTGGGAACTGAAAGTTGAAGCTCAGCTGGTTTCAGTCTGAAACGTGTCTTTGTGTGTAGTTGTGCTGGAGGTTGGTAACGGAATGCAGGTTAGTGGCGGAGGGCTTCCTGGAATTTATCGCACAATCCAGTTGCATTTCCATTGGGGAAGTGTCTCTTCAAACGGATCAGAACACACTCTGGACCACCTGAGGTTTCCTATGGAGGTTTGGGCTATCTGTTGTCTTTATCTCAAAACTGAGCAACTGTGTTTGCTTTACGCTTTTTGTAACGTTTGTCTGTGTTGTTTGTACGTAGATGCACATAGTCAACATCAAATCCACACATGCAAACTTGACGTCCGCACTTGAAGACCCAACTGGCCTTGCTGTACTTGGAATCTTTGTTGATGTAAGAACTAGTTTTACCTGAAGTAGTGTCCTACTTCCTATTGGGGTAGTCGTGGCCTAGTGGTGAGGGAGTCGGGCTTGTAACCTGAAGGTTGCTGGTTTGATTCCCATGCCGGTAGGAATTGAAGGTGGGGATTGTGAATGAACAGCACTCTCTCCACCTTCGATACCATGAGAAACCAGCATCTCCAGCATTGGAGGTGGGAGCGCTAACAATGACACTAAAGAGAGAAAGCTTCACTAGCTTGCTTCTGTTAGAGAAGCATTTAATCAATGCATAATAAACATCACCACTGGTTTGTGTTTTATCTTTAATACTCTTTCACAGGTGACATATTTGCATAATGAAAACTTCCAGTCCATCTCAAGTGCCCTTCCTTTTGTAGCCTACAAAGGTTTGTTGAGACAAACTTTTTCAGAGAAAAAAAAAATGTGCAGAAGTTTAACTAACTAAATATTTTCATTTTCTTTCTAGGGCAAACCAAATTGATAAGACCATTTCCTTTGGTGAATCTGTTCCCTCAGAACAACCTAACGCAGTATTACCGTTATCATGGCAGTCTCACAACGCCGCCCTGTTCACAGGTGGTGTTGTGGACCGTGTATGAAGTGCCTGTCTATATCTCATGGGCTCAGGTAAGTCAGAAATATACTCTACGCAAATATGTAAACAAAACACTTCATAAAGCAGTGCTAGTTTCAGCTTCAGATGTCACGCCCACGGAACATCGTCTGAACGTCTGATGCATATGGCATACGAAATTGGAAACTTCAGGAGTTTCAAAAGTCATCATTTGATTGGTTGAATTTTCCAGGATTTCTAAGAGACTGTCGCGTTTTTTAACGATCCGTTGGGAAAAAAGCCACCGTGGCGCCAAACCACCGTCTGTTATTGTAGGGCCATCGACTTTACATTTGTCGCAATGACATTTTACACAGCTGTGATTGTTTTTTTTTTTACCTCAGTCAGACGTACAATCAATGAAAGTCCAGATTTCTGCCGTCAGTCTGAAGGTCCAGCTACGCAAGATTAATGCAATGCTGGTAATGGGTTGCATTTTCAGTCTTGCCACAAGAGGCGCTATAATGCAGTCATGGTGGTGACGCAGAAACAAAATTTTGCCGAAAGTTCAACTTATTTAAACTGTTGACATGTTCACAGCCATCTAAATGAATATTACTTTGATGCTGCAATTTTATATTTTAATGATTTAATTAATTTTTCACCAACTTGTGAACCCCATTTGAGAAACATTGCATTAGCCAGTCCGCAATTGCATACCTGTTTCGAAAGTAAAGTTTAGGATTCCTAACATTAGCTTTCTTTTGTCAGTTTGAGCTGTTTGTAAATGGGATATATTCCACGGAGGAAGAAGATGCTAACCAAGTTCTCCTGCATGACAACTACAGGCACATCCACCCAACCTACGGTCGGTCCGTGTACGCTTCCAAAGACGCCAAGCTGCTCACCAGCGGAGTTTCCTCTCTTTTCAATCTTTTAAATGTTCTTTTACTTTTAATTTTTAAACATTTAGCATTTTGCATATAGCAGAACAGCAGCATTAAAGGATTTGTTCACTTTAAAACAAAAATTACCCCATGATTTAGTCACCCTCAAGCCACTCTAGGCTCTATATACATGACTTTCTTCTTTCAGATCAATACAATCGGAGTTACATTAATAATCACTCTGATGGTCCTGAGCTTTATAACAGCAGTGCATGGAAACCACCTGTTTGAAACTCAAAAAAGTGCATCCATGCATCATAAACGAACTCCACACAGCTTTCAGGGTTAGTAAAGCCCTTCTGAAGAGAAGTGATGCGTTTGAGTAAGAAAAATATCCATGTTTAACAGGTTATATAGTAAAATAGCTAGTTTCCGCCAGACCGCCTTCCGTATTATGAAAAACGGATGTCGTGTTTCTTTTCGTAAGTTGAATATGGAAGGAGTAGGTTTTGAACTGCGAGAGGCGTTACATTTTCTTCCCAAGGTGAATACGGTAAGCGGTTTGCCAGAAGTTAGTTATTTTACTTTATAATGCGCTAAATATTAATCTTTTTCTTACACTAATGCATCGCTTCTCTTCAGAAGGGCTTTGTTAACCCTGGGAGCCGTGTGGAGTTCGTTTATAATGGATGGATGCATTTTTTTGAGTTTCAAACAGGTGGTTTCCATGCACTGCCATTATAAAGCTTAGGAGCATCAGGGTGATTATTAATATAACTCATTGTATTCGTCTGAAAGAAGAAAGTGTATATACACTTAGGATGGCTTGAGGGTGAGTAAAATCATGGGGTATTTTTCATTTTAAAGTGAGCTAATCCATTAACGTGCTTGGACTATTCATGACATTTATTCCGTGGCAAAAGCAACCGAGAAAGCCAGTCTAAAGGCCCGTTCACACCAAGAACGATAACTAAAAAGAACGCACGATAACCGCACTTTTTTTGTGTGTTGTTGTTTTTTTGCTTGCCCAAGCTCTTTAAATTTTGATGGATTCTGTTCGACTGTCAATCTTTTTATCATTTCTCTGTTGTCATCGTTATAGCCAGTGTTGGGGGTAACGCATTACAAGTAACACAAGTAATCAGATTACTTTTTTAAATAAGTAATGCAATGATTTCTCATTTATTGACTGACAGCTCAGTGAGTACAGTGAACGCAGAGGTGATGGTTATTGTAGTTTTAGACTACAATAATTGTTTCCCCAACATTGGGGAAACTATTCTCATAGACTTAGAATGATTATAAAAACTTTTAAGTTAGTCCTTGGTGTGAACATGCCTTAAATGTACTTCTATTCATTGTAATACGTCAAGTACGATTGTGTGAATTATTTCTGCATTATTTCTTATTTCTACAACAGCCCCATTGAGTTTTCCAACCAAACTGCTATAGGATGAGTGATTCTCTTTGGTCAATATTCCCATGTACGCCTTTCCCCCTGGATCATTCTTACTTAACTTGATCACTCAAAGCCTTTTCCTTGTGAGAATTTACACAAAGGTCACTTAACGGGATTTCAAATGCTAAGATAAAGTTTCAGTTCACAGCATAGGCTTCACATTCACTAGCTAGAAGTGGAACTGGTGGACTCATAAAAGTTTGTAGATACACCAAACTTGATAAACCAATGATGTTATTCTGTGAAAAATACAAAATTACCTCAGGAGGCAAACTATTTGTATAAAATAGCAGCGCTAGCAATAGTTTGACTCAAGTACAGTGTTCTTTTACAAATAATAAAGTGTCGAAATAAAAATGACAGTGTGTTTTGTCTATTTTGACTGGCTCACACACACACAAGCGTGTTGTTGTAGTGGTCATACCCCTCTCGTTCCTGTTACTGACACTGGGGGCACTGCTCACTCACACAAAGAGCCCTTGTTTCTGTCCCTTTCCTAGGTTTGCTAATCTGGCCGGTGAGGTCACTCCCTGGCGTTCCCTGCCAATACAAAACACTCATTATTTCAGTCTGAATTTGTGAAGTGGATTCATCAAAGATTACTAGCCTAGAAGTTATTGTACTTAAACGGTAATAACACTAGAAATTGTAATAGCATCAGCGATAACTATCGTTACATTAACTACCTGCCATTGATGGAATATTCAGGTGTTGTGCCAAATTCTGACCCCTGCTAAATTATTAGCCCCCCTAGTATTGGTAGGTTTAGGATTAGGTGTATTGGGCAATCAAGTGGCGACTTCAACGAGGGGGGTAATAGTTCGAAATTCGGCACAACACTGGCCGAACATGTTTTCACTGTTAAATGGTAGGGGGGTGCTATTATGCAACTTCTGATAGTGTACTGAAGATCAAAACACGGGGGAAAAAGAAGCAGAAAAAAAGGATATGAGCTATATTCTCATCTTTTGGTTCAGAATGTTGCATTTTTCTTAAATTAAACTTACCCACATTCAAATGATGCTAAAAAAAAAAGCAATGCATAAAGCTAGAATAAAACTTTTTTGTTTTTAAAAGCAGAGGCTCTGTTCTTTCTTTTGATATACTGCATGTTCAGATACAACAAATATTCTAGGGGCCGTGAAAGTTTTGTGAAAATGATCAAACGCTGGCGGTGGCTTTTTTTTTCCCCTTACACAAACTGCACCATTTTCTGTTTTCTATAAACATTCCTTAGATGTTACATATATAATTGTGCATTAAAAAAATTGCACAATATTCTAAAACAGTGCTTCCCAAACTGTGGGCCGTAGCTAGTCCAAATTAATATATTAATATAATTAAAATATTTCAATTCTTCTAAAATTTGATTTTTTTGAAAGTATGTAAGGTTAGTGTTATGGATTTAAAAATATTTGTAAAGGACGTTTACATCATTGTTCTCATAATTCACATGAAATTGTTAATAAATGTGTTTGTAGGTAAATGTCGGTATATATTTTTTAACGGCGGGGTCGTGGAGCTTTTGCAATGTTTTTGGGGGGCCTTACCCCTCTTAAGTTTGGGAAGCTCTGATCTAAAACATTTTAATGAGTATGTGGGGTATACAATAACTAACTGTTAAGGAATACGGGGGGTGGGGTGTTTGTAATGTACATAAATACATTACAAACGCTAACTGAATCATTTTTAAATGCCTCTCTAGGACATTTAGAAAGGGTAAACCTATGAATAGAGCTATGATGCAAGGCAATATGAAGGACAGATGGCAGACCAGAGTGTGCCGAGACCTCCTACTGACAAAAACATGTGAACTTATTAATTCTAATTAAACTCACATTTGAAATCCTGTTCCTGCGAACTCCGTACACAGGAACTGACCCTGAGAAAACATCCAACCTTATGTAACAATGACACACGATTAAAAGATTAACAACAAGACAAGGCAGCTGAAAAAAAAATCCTTTATTTTTTCAATGATCTTTTTTCCATACATTTGTGGTATAATAAATAGACAGGGGATAAAGGCCAATTTCACCAATGTCCCTTGCCGTATCTGAATGATAATGCTTTCCCCCCACACTGCAAACAGATTTTCATAGAATTTACAACCAAAAATAAAAATCAAAGCTTGACACAAGCTGAAAATACTGCCACCGACTCTCTGCACTCACTGTCAAATAGACCTTTCCGAGCCGTGACACTGTAGCAAATCCTCAGGAACAAAAATATATATATATTTATATTTATATATTCACAGTTGAAGTATTTACACATAAGAATCCAAAGGAAAATGGGCAGAAAAAAGACGTTTCTACAAGAAACAATCTTTCAAAAGGAAGTACAAATCTGTTATGAACGAGATGCATCGTTGTCTTTAAATTAGCTATTCAACCCCTTTTTTTATAATGATCCCTGAAAAATATTCATTTTAAATACTCCATTTTTCGCTCATAAAAGCAGAACGATGCATCATCACTCCCCATCGAGATAAAAAAGCGCCATTCCTTTATACAAACCATCATATCCTGTACAATATGAACATATTTAATAAGAAATAACAAAAAAAAAAAGCTGGGAGACCTTAGCCTGTGAGTGATCAAACGTGAAGGATGCGTTTCATAGCTTGGTCTTGTGAGTGCCATTTGGCTTGATGGGGGTTGGAAGCCTCTAGTGCATTTATTAACATAACCAAATCACAAAGATAAGCACAGTCTCCATGCTGCCTTGCAGATCAGAGAGTCTTCTGCTTTCAAAGGGAAATTTGGCTGAATGAAGCCGTTTAAACATTATGATGGTTAAAATACTGAGCAGACGCAACTCAAAAGGGTTGTCTGAAGTACCAGTGAGTTTAGGTCGTTCACACAAACACACACATACACACGAGACGAGTGGAAAAAGTTTTGCCTTTGGAGCCGAGACACTTTCAAGTACACATTTGGCACCGAATTCGACTTCGTGCTTGATTTCCCGTGTCCACTGCAGACGTTTCCAGGTTGGCGGACCTAATACTCCATGATCTGCTATCTTAAACACCAGTGCAACTGCTTAGATTAGATGAATTGGTGTCTGGGCAAGCTTTTTGAAAAGCATCAGTGCTGTGCGACTGTTACCGCACTCACGGAGAACTAATACTATGAAAACCCTTGCTAACTGAGTGCAGGTGGATTTTAAAGTGAACTGGTGGACAAAAGTAGGGAGACACGTTTGCAGAATAGCAGCATCATATTGGCGAGATTCGCTCCATAATAAAAAATATGCATGAAGCCAATTGGATCTCTGCATGTTTATCTGCTGAAATAGTGAGCTGATGAATGCAGAGTTAATACTAAGCTGTACAACTTGGAATCTGAACTGAGCCGAGCAGCTTTCTGCCTTTACACCTTACAGACGATAGGGGGCAGCAAACACACTCAAATGACCAGATTACAGAAATGGTTGTAAAAATGGCTTGAAGAAATGAAATAATTAAGTGTAGTGAATTGTTTGATTTGCTTTCGATCCTTTAAAAAAGGTCCAGTCCGTAGGTGCCACACGCAGCGCTAGCTGAAGTATTGTAGGAGCGTTTCACTTTGTGTAAATTTGCCTGAGCTGTGGGCCTTTTTCTACTAATTTGTTTTGTGGCCGGCACAGGTGTGCTTTTGTTGAATGTTCTGCAAAGTGAAGACAATTCCCCCCCCCCCCCCCGACATTGGTTAGTGTCATGCTGAATACTAAATCTTCTGGGCTGTGTTACAGAGAGGTCCGACAATGCACTAAACTTCATACTGAATGAATCTTGTTGGGGTTGGAGGACAAGGACGAAAAAAAAAAAAACTGACAGAAGAATTTTGTGCGTGTGGGACAGACACGAGCAGCTTAAAGTGTTCGGGGTCAGAGTTCAAGGGATGGGGAGGTCTCTCCAAACCAAACCGCAGAAGAAAAAGGAACTGACGAGGAGCAGGAGCTCCACAGCAAAGACGAACTGTGCCAAATGGGCAGACAACAAAATTGTTGCCCAGAAATTTGGGGGAAAAATATGTCCATTTCCATAGAGGTCAATGGAAGAGTGGTAGAAAACTCATTTCTTTATGCTTGAAAGAGCACCTGTATTTCGTAAACAATCATGAAAAAGTACAAAAAACAAGTCCCAGACACTTAGCTGCACAATATATCCAGTGGATGTGTTGGATTTCAACCACTATTTCCTCTGTAGCATCAGAAGACGGGGTGTCTGGTCTTGTTGTAGGGCAGTGCATGTTTTTAAGGAAGTTCTCACCTATCTGTTGGGGTTAGTTTAAGGTTCCCCTGCAGTTCTCTGCGCCACAGAGGCACGGGATCTTCTCATCCTCAATGGGGAACTTGTAGTCGTAGGTGATCTCCTCGTTAACATTTATTGGCTGCCGGGAGTAGATGACGATCTTTTTCTGCGATTCCACAGTGATGACCTTGGCATAACAGTTTGGCTGGGAGACACAAAGGAGGACACGGTCAATATGGATTTCACCTTCAAAAGGAACTCTTGTTTAGAAAAAAATAAAATAAATGTACAAGCACAAAACTCACATTGCAACTATGATTGATGAAGCGGGCGAAGTTGCCACATTTGGTTGCGTCTATAATGGTATCGTGATCCACACGGAACATGTAGCTGCTGCCGATGCCCTCATCCTCATAGCGCTTCTCTCGCATGTCAGCAATAACCTGGAAAATGGGGATGAAATAGTTATAAACAGACCACACAAAAAAAACAGCAATGCTGAAAGTTTGGGTGACTTTAGACTTACCTGTCGGATATTCTGTCCGACATATTCGATAACCATCTCATCAGCAGCAATAGGTTCCATGGCGAACAATCCCCAATCATGAATGTGACTTTTACAGAACCGGATCTTCTTTTTACGGAACTGTGGAAACGTTGCAAGTCATTAGATGTTGCCCTGGCTAATATTTTGATTGGTGATGTTTTCCAAGATATAAATAGCTGGTTTTTGCTTGTTCTACCTTGAGCTGGTTAAACTTGAGGAGGTCACTGTCGCAGCTGAAGGACGACAGCAGGCGGCGCTGTTCTGACCGCCGCTCTGAACCTGCCCTAGTGGATACTTGGGGCTGTGCTGGAATACTCTTCCCCTGAAATCACACACAAAAACAATCATGTCAGGGCCTTCAGCAAACCAGCTTAATGAAGTATTGACTGAGTAAACTTCAGTATTTTATCAATGCAGCCCACCTGAGTGTCCACATCAGGCTCTTCGGACTGCAAGCGTGAGCTGTCCAAGTATTTTAGTTTGTCTTTCTTGTCAATTTTATAGTAGCCCTCGCTGCGGGCACAGCCGGTGACATGGTCTCGTAAACCATCCTCTTTCCGCTTCTTCTTCACCCCCGATGCACTGCCCATGTTGGTAGGTTCAGAGGAGTCAAGGAAATACAGCTTTCTTTACAGGAACAGATAGTTCACCACATAACAGGTTTGCAAATACTAGTAAGTAAGTAAGTGTATGTAATTATTTTATTATATAAGCTATTCAGAAAACAAGTAAAAAAAAAAAAAAAAAAAAACCCCACTGTGGTGCTATTTCAAATGTGAAAAATTTCAGATTTTTAAACAACAATTTAAGAAAAGTGATTCAATTTCACAAAGGGTGTAGAATTTATGCCCCTAGTGACACAAAACAGAGTAGCGGAATTGAATTGCTGTTCTAAGACAGTGTCCAAAGCATTTTTTCCCATGGCTAGCGTATTTTTACAATTGTTTTCAATGGGAGTGGCACATTTTTAAAACGCCAGGAGCGTAACAAGGTGTTTTTTACTAGGCCTGCAGATGTTAAAAATGCAGAAACAGCCGCTTTAATAGGACTTTAAACAGAAAATCCAGTGACATCAAGTCATTTCAATATGAATCCATGCGATCAGGAATTCTGTGTGCGGGAGAAAAATATTTCCCTCCAGATTTTGCAACGGGTTCAAGTTGGTCACGCAAATTCACTGCGATGACCAACAGAAAGGTTTGAAAGTTACTGTGTGAGCTGTCCATCATCGCTACACTATTGATAATGGACAGTGGACCTTTATTTGTCAGCTAAATTTCACTAATGTGACCACACCTTAAGAGTGAAGCAGAAGCAGTAAAGGATATGAGGATGGTGTACCCAGAGGGTGTCGTTGAGCCAGTCGTTGCCATTGTCCTGTTGAAGCATCTTGTCGTAGGTGATCTTAAGGTATCGGATGTCCTCCTCGTCAATGCCATCATTCCAGATGTCATACAAGATGGTCATCTCCTCAAATTCTGAACGGGGCGGGAAGCTGGGGCGGCGCGGTGATGTCACAGGTGAGTGCATGGACAACAACAACTCCTGCCAACCCCGCCTCTGTCGGCGCGTCTTCTGAACGGGTTCCTCAACGTCTTCCACCTCGCGTATGACTGTCTGGACTTGGTTTTCCTCTTCCTCCAAGGCTGTCGAATCACCGTCTTCAGCTTTGAAGGTCTCTGATGGGTGGTCTGGGTACATGTCATTTACCGGTAGGTCTGGAGGTAAAGAGGCCACCATTGAAGCTGGAGGCTCTTCTGAATCTTGAGGGCCTTCAAAAGACCCCTTTTTAGACTTGGGACGTCCAGGTTTTTTCTTGGTTGGAGTAGCATCTAAGGGCACAGGAACATCTATCATTGGAACAGGTAGATCTTTTGGAGCAGCAGGAGAGGAAGTCTCTACAGAAGTGGGAGAGGAGCCTTGGAGAGGCAGAACTGGCTCCTGAAGTGAAGCAGCAGGAAGGGGAGGACCAGGGAATGGGGAAGAAGCTGCATTGTTAGGTAGGCTGGCCTGGGGAGAGGCACTGAGTTGAGGCTCTTTAAAGAGAGACTTCTCCTCCAAGCTCTCAGATGAGGCCTTCCTGTGAATGGGAAGGCCTGCAGATAAAGCAGCAGAGTCAGGGAAAGCTGGAGTAAAAGTAAGGTCTCTACCCGGAGTCCGAGGGATACCAGCACTGAGGACAGGGGATTGAGCAGGGTAGGAGAAAGGGCTGCCAGGAATATGAGGCGAGCTCAAGCTGTTACCTGTTAGTGGAGCGTCACTACCTGGTGTGACAGGAACCGTATCAGTGCTCTGAGATTTGCCCAAACCCCGGGGCCTGTCCATGAGGTCTCTCCCCGGTGTGCGTGGGATGTCCTCTTCCGTAGGCAAACGCCCACGGACAGGCATATCTGGCAAAGCTTCGCGGGGCGGCAGAAGGGATCGTGCTTCAAGGGCATGATTGGGGGGAAGTGGAAGGTGCATGGAAGGTGTAGGAAGAGACCGAGGGATTGCGGCCTCTGACTCTAGGGGAACTGGGCCATCACGACCAGGGGTTCTGGGGATGTCTTCTGCAGGGATCTTTGGTCGGGTGTCCTGCTCACTATCTGCAAACGAACCTGTTGGGGTGGGTGGCCGCAAGCTACCGACATCATCCAGGTTGACTTCAGCTTTGGGCACTGGAATATTGACCTCCAAATCGATGTCGGGTTCATCAACTGAAAGAGATAACAACCAATCATGATCTGACCTTATCAACACATAATTCTCAACTGCTATAGGAACACGGAGCTAAAAAAAACAGTCCAGAGTCTGACCTGGCAATCCTTTGGGTGATGGGGGCCGTACGTCATTAATTCCAGGCTTGATTGAGCTCACTATACTAGGTTTGTGATCGATCTCAGCCTTGTCTAACACCTCCAGTCTGCTCAACTCACTTGGTTCATCTTCTAGTGGTGGTCCTGTGGGCGTACTGGGGGACTTTACATCAACATCCTCTTCTTCATTAGAGGACGACGATGAGGAAGAGGAAGATGACGATGAGGTTTGTGCATCCTCATCTTCATCCTCTATTCCCACTGCCTGCTCTTCTTCTTCCTCTTCTTCCTCTTCCTCCTCCGAACTCGATTCGTAGTCAGATGAGCTCTCACTCCCAGAGGAATCGGAATCAGATTTGGAGGACGATGAGCTAGAAGCTTCTGAGGGAGGAAAAATTGTGAAGGTCATTACCTCAGGCCCATTACAGTGTCCACAAGGGCGCAATATTCATCAACCTCTCGCCATTAATAGTCATTACCGTCATCTGAGGAGTCAGATGATTCGCTCTCGCTGGAGTCTGATTTGCTCTTCTTTTCGTCATCTTCCTCGTCCTCCATATCCTATGAAGGCAAGGATTTTTTTTTTGTAATGTTAAGCTCCAATAAAAGTGTCATATATACAGCCTGATAACTACACCCAATTTGTTACTGAAAGCTATCACAGATGCCAATTACCTTGGTCAAATTCTCGATAACCAGTCCTTTTATAAACTGTTAAAATAGTACTATTACTTCCCCCTTTCAAAAGTACTGTGGATTGGCGCTCACCTTCCCAGAGGACAACCTCTCAGAGGGATCTTCCACTGGCTCCTCTTCATGGTCTGAAAGCGATGACTCTTCTTTACCGGAGGTTTCCTCCTCCTCCTCGCCTTCGCTGTCTAGCTCCAGAGGTCTGGCTGGCCTTCGCTTGGCAGAAGAACCACTGCAATCCGTTCTAGATCCGTCCATGCGAAGATCTGTTCTTTCTGACTCTGAGAACCGACATTACAGAGTTAGTTTATAGAAATGGCATTAAACCATTTGAAGATCATTAATCTGCTAAATTAACTGGGTATGTCTAGCACACACCTTCATCTTCCAATTCATCATCGACAGGTGTCGATGGTCGCAACCTCTTGTTGTCATTGGTGGATGCCGGCTCAGGGGGTTGTTTCCTCTTAACCTGCAAAAAAAATAAAAAAAATAAATAAATGGCAATTGATAATGAGCCATTTAAAAGTACAACGGCACACCAAAAAACAAAAAAAAACAGGATGGTAGTTTGGTACCTTAAAGGACGGTAACCGGATGGCACCGCGCAGTCCGATGCTGAGACCCATTCCCTCGAAGCCCAGACTCTCTAGCTTACTGGAAAACTGGAACAAGCTAGAGGTTATAGTCTCTTTGGGTTTGGCCCGTTCTTTCTCCTCTTCTTTGCCCTCACCTGTCTTTACTGGTGTAAGTGTAGCCTGCAGGTGCAGAAACATGATGACGTCAGATAATTCTGATAGTATAATGACGTGCTTAGGTTAAGCAGTTCCATCATTTTAAAGTTTAATTAGTGGTTTTCCTTTTGGCTAATTGTTCCAAAACACATTTAGTTCTTTAATCAACTAACATATTATTTAGAGCAAGATTAAAGTAAAAGTACATTTTTAACAGTTGCCCAAGTTAGTCTCCTACTATCTGCCCCAAAGATTACAGTTTTACAATAACTGAGTATATAAGAGTTTAAATAAAACCTTAAATATTATTTTTTTGGAACAGCATAATTTTATCTACTGCATATACAAATTAATACTTTTTTTTAGAGGTCAAAAATATTTCTTTGAACAACTATTAACATGACACTTATAACATTCTTGGTACCAATCAAGAGACGGGTTTGCCGTTCTGCGATTTCAGTGCAGTTCAAAAACATTTAAGCTGAATGTATCATGATCCAACACTTTAAATGACTTCTTGTCCAACACTCCAAATAAAGTGAATCAATACTACAACATGACAGTGATTTTGTACCTGGCATGACTTCAATAGCTTGAAAAACAAATTTTCTGCATTGGTTATGATTCATTTACAAATGTATTTACATTTCCAAGCAATGTGCATCATGTAACATTTAAAGCAGGCCTGAGCTTGTGGAATGGCGCTTACCTTAGCCGACCTCTCTTGTTTGTCCCACCACTCATCAAATGCCCTGAAGGCCACCACCTCCACCATCTTACGGTTGAGATCTCTTTTCATGATGGCCTTCAGCTCTTTGACAATAACCATAAGTACTCCATCCACAGTGGCTTTGTGTGGGTCTTCCTTTTGGGGCTCATAGCCTGGAGGGGGAACAGCAGGGTTGAACTTGGGCATGTTGGGTACGGGCCAGGGTTGCCCGTGTCCCACAGCGCCTGCAGGGGCACCAACCATAGACAGAGGTGGATACGGGCCCCCAAACTGCATGGCAGCGGCAGCAGCTTCGCTGATGAAGTGAGGGTAAGGGTATGGTCGCTGACTTTGCGCCATGCGACTTAGCATCTGAGTCTGCATCTGAAAGGACATGTGAACGCTGCCCCACTGTGGTAAGGAGCTCATCAGGTCCACCTGCATAATGGGCATCATTCCAGGGTAATGGGCCAACGGGTGTAGCATCGGATGGGGACCCACGCCAGGTGGGCCAGCCAGGTGTGGAACGGTTGAATGGGGTGGAAGAGGAGGCGGTGGCAGAGGGAAGCCTGTCTGTGGAGGGGGCAGTGGGGGGAACCCAGGAGGGGGCATGGGAATTGTCTGCATTGGAGACACCGCAGAGTTAACCACAATGCTTTTGGCACAGTCTCCGCTAGTGATCGGTGTGCCAGGCATCTCATCATCAGAAATCTCCATGTCTTCCCCTGATGACTGATGGCCCTGTGTGAAAACAACCCAAACATTTTTTGTATTAAAACAAACAGGGAGATAAATACAATCTATGGTCTATACTGCCTTTGGTTTGACAACTATTGCGCAACTAACACCAGATCCTGAATTCTTAGCTTTCTTCCCTTTAATCTGGACATAAAATTCCAATGAAGTTATTGTGCAATTTGTGAGCATAATATTGTGTGTATGATAAATTAAAGGGATAATTCACCTAAAAATGAAAATTCGGAATAATCTCCTCACCCTCAAGTTGTTCCAAACCTGTAAGAATTTCGTTCTTCCACTGAACACAACAGAAGATATTTTGAAGATAGTCGATAACCAAATAGTTGATGGACCCCATTGACTTCCATAGTATTTTTTTTTCATACAATTGATAATCACGTGACTGCCCCGGAGGGCAAAACAGCCATGTAACTGCAGCACAAGCCTGTCAATTTCCCATCTTAAAAACAAAAATATGTGAACAAGATTCAAGTTGAGCACTTGTGATCCATATCCAGCAACTGTATAAAAAAAAAAAAAAAAAAAAAAAAAAAAAAAGCTAACGTGAAAAACACTAGGGTGGGATTAAATTAAGCAAAGTTAGACACCAATCAATGATTTGTTGAACTGAGTTTTGTTTTCAATCGAGTTGTGTTGCACCACAATAATTTTAAACACAGATTAACTATGCAGAAAGACCGAATTAAAGGGCTGATCAAGCAAAATAGGCGGAGGGTGAACAGTGCAACCCAAAGCTTGGCTAAAGAATTAGTGCAACCCACCCTTTAATGTACTAAAACAATAATATTAAAAGATCAAATTCAGTTTAACCCTTTTTGACACACTATACAGTGGAGAAGATGAGCCCAGAATATGAACGTAACCCGTTTTCTTTATAATGGTTTTCGATGGAAAGGCACTTAACGAGAACATTAATATTCTGTGTTTATTTGTTTGCCTGTACAAATTCTGCTTAATCAATAAGGTATAAATAGAATTTGGTCTTTCAATATCACTGTCTTACATTAGATATTACTACAAACCTAGTGAAAACGACTGGTGGGCAATGGAGGAAAGCCTTGTTTTGCTCTCGAGGTAGGCGTTCCTTTAAGGGTGTGACATCACGTGAAAACTATGAATTGAAGTTAATGTGGACCATCAACTGTTTGGTTACCCATATACTTAAAAAAAAAAAAAATCTTTTGTGTTCAGCAGACGAAAGACATTCCTACAGGTTAACTTGAGGATAAGTAAACGATGACAGAATTTTTTAATTTTTAACTATTAACTTTTAAGTGCCAAGCCAGTGTTATTTTTGAATTATTTATATACTATTTCAATATTTATTAATATTTTGAATGACCTTTAGCTAGCTTTAAAAATATATATTTTATTTTATTTTTAGTAACTTCGGTACCGCAACTTATTTCATTAGTTGCAGCTTTATTTCAATTGCCAACATTTTTTTTTTTTATTAAATAGTAGCAGTTAACAATTAAAACACTGAAAATCAATAGCAATATTCCCTTGAAACACATGATTAAAGGTAGTTTGAATGTAGGAATCCAAATACTTTCAGATATGGCATAGCTCTTGTTTAACAATGGATTTGGAGATTTAATAAGAACAGCACTATCCTGATGTTCCAGCTTTTAAGCAGGAAGTAAAGCACAAAAGTGAGCTAACGGCTCCGCATTGTTTCTGGTGTTGTACTACGTGTAAGAGGAAGTGAAAGTGTGTTGCACATGAGCGGCATCCACAGTAGGATCATATTTCATGGGTTTGCCGTACAGAGCTGGGGGCTGTAATGCAAACAAGTACATTTACAAGACAAGCCTCATTATGCATTGAATGTTCATGTCCTTACTGCAGACGGCAAGATTCTCAAATTTTTCCCACGGAATGCAATGCCTCTTAGACTATTTGGTACAGATTAACATGTAGGACTTAAAATGTGCCAGGCTAAACTTTCTATTCTTCAGCATGCTGCTGAAATCTCACAAACAGTTGAGTTGCAAAATCTCAAGCAAACGCTGATGCCAAGAAGTCTCTTGCCTAGATCTATGGGTTCAAAATAGGGCCACAAAACATTGGACACTAAAATCTAAATTAAATTAAGAAAGAAAAACAGCTTTTGAGAGTTCAAAACAAAAAGAAAAGAAAACGAGGATACAAAAACTTGTTTTTGCAGCCAGATTGCTAAAATGTGAAACAAAAGGGAAAGTAGAGAGCCTCTTTAAAAGGAAGATGAGTACGGTTACCTCCTATATTTCTCCTGGGTCCTGAAACCCTCCATTCAGCAATTCATAATATCCTTTTTCAACACATCAAAAGCCTTCAAGCAGTTTTCTACACTACAAACAACTAGAAAACAGAAGCCAACTACACTGAACCCTTTTAGGGGATATCTTTGAAAAAAAAAATATAACAGCATATGTAAACAGTATAGTAAATGCATTCATAAACTTATCATTTTACAACAAATGTGTTAAATAAAACATTTTTTTTTAAAAAATAAGGGATTTATTGCAACTTATGAATCAGTCCATTATTTTTTAACCTGTCTGAACAAACGAATTCAATAAAACTTTATTACTTGGAAAAAGGGGACATTTCAGGAGAGTGCATTTGATAACGGCTCCTAATGCGGCTGTAAAGCTATGTGCCATACAAAGCACTAAAAAAGCATTTTGTTGCTACTCGCTGAAAGAAGCTGAAAAACTGTGACAAAAGATGTAGTTAGCTTAAAAGCATTGCTACTTAGTTACAGTCTGAACTAAACTGAATCAACACTGAACTGACTTGAGCTGAATAATAACACTCTTATCTTCTGTAGAGCTGCATTTTAGTTGAACTTGCTTCATGACTAATGAACTAACACTGAGCTCAATAATAACATCTTTTATATAGCTGTTGCTCACCGTTTCATAACTTTGCAACATTAAAGAATTTGTTCACTTCAGAATTGAAATTTCCTGATAAATTTTCACCCCCATGTCATCCAAGATGTTTACGTCTTTCTTTTTCCAGTCGAAAAGAAATGATGCTTTATGAGGAAAACATTCCAGGATTTTTCTCTAAATAGTGGACTTCAACGGCTACCAATGGGTTGAAGGTCCAAATTGCAGTTTGGCATTTTCTCCTCCAACATCGTTATTTTACCTTTTTTTTTGTAAAGGTCATTTGACTTAGTCTTTGTACGTTCGCTTTGTGAACACTTGCTCCGCATGATCTTTCCAACATAATTACATAATGCGTGGCGGATCGCAGAGCAGTGCAAGATGAGCAATTGACCCTTCACAAAGACCCCTTTAGTTATTGTTGCTATGTCCGACAAGCCATGCTACTCTCACGCCACACATCATGTTCTCACGAAGAACTACATCCAGGAGCAAAGAGGACACTGACAACGTGTCGACAGACAAGATGGAGCAGGTTACTTTTGGTATGAAACAGTTTCATATTTAAAATATTGTAATTTTTTAAAGAAGTTTAAACAATAAATAGCGTTTAGTGTGTCTTTAATGTGTTGTGACAGATCGCTGTAGCTCCTTCAAGCGGCTCGTGAACCGATCATCTCTTCATGCTAGTTCATTTATAGCATCAAATAAACATGAATGAACATCAGAAGGAATGTTGTTTCAAGTGAGTACACACAATTTTTCAAGTTCAAGTTCACCAACGTTAATCTATTTACTCCCCTGACTGCTTTGTGGGACAAAATGGCGGATTAGGGGTTATGATTGGTCCGATCGACTGTCAATCAAACTGCCGGCTAAGGGTCAATTGTGGTTTTTTTTAGTAAATGACCAATCGTTTCGCTGGATAAGACCCTTATTCCTTGGCTGGGACCTTGTTAGAGCCCTTGAAACTGCCCTGAAAACGCAATTGGCTTCACCTTGTACTCCAGTGAAGTCCACTATATGGAGAAAAATCCTGACTTGTTTGCCCCAAAAACCTTAATTTCTTTTTGACTGAAGAAAGAAAGAAACAAACAACTTGGATGACATGAGGGCGAGTAAATGATCAAGAAATCTGATATGTAAATTAGATATGAAAGCGCTACATAAATAAATGTGACTTGACAGTAAAGGTCTCAGGTCTTACCGTGTCCATTTTGTCAATGGGCGTCCGTGGTTCTCCCACACTGCTTTTACTGTGCATGTTGCAGGGCGACATGGCCCTAGAGTTTGTCAACAGAGAAGCAGTACCGGGGATAGGTTCGTCATCATCGGAATCAGGAAGCGGGGTAGGGCTGATGTCCTCCAGGCCGGTGCTCGAAGGCCGCGAGAGCCGCTGGGGCGGGATGGGCGAGAGCTGCGAGGACGATGAGGAGATCGGGCTCCCGTCCATGCGCACTTCAGCGTCCGAGTCTCCACGCTCGTTCAGGAAGGGCTTAAGGAGCATTTCTATGCGGGAGTCCAGGCTGTTGCGTTCAGACTCTTGGGTGGGGGTGCCCAGCGACGGGCAAGGCTCTGGCGTGGAGGGAGGAGGCGTAGCTGGTTGAGTCTCTGGCGCAGGGGGAGGCTCGGGGATTGGCGGCGTCGCAGGCCTGTCTCTGACAGGCATGAAGTCGGCACTCGGGGGAGGCGGGGCTTGAGGTGGTCTCCTATAATCCACTTCCCGCTGAACAGGCTGGTGGAAGGAGGGCTCCGTTTGAGGGTAAACTGGGGGCATTGGCGGCTGATAAGGAGAGTAAGCAGTTTTGAAATTCGCACTGGCTGGTGGCGGTGGCGTGTGCGCAAAAACAGGCGACGGAGGCTCGGGCGGTTGATGTTGCTTAAAACTGGGCGGTTGCTCTGCATTGCCACGGTGCGCCCCTCCTGTGCCATGGACGTAGTGTCTTTCCGGTCTGCGGTTATAGGCGTCCTGGAATTTAGTTTCATGTCGCCTCGACTTGTAGCCTCCCGAGGATTCCGCACGGCTCGGCTGGAACGCCGGCGTGCCCTGCCTGCTGGAGTAGCTGGAGTCCTGAGAGAACGGGGTGCCTGACGGACGTGGGGTGTGCGGGGTACCCTGGGACTGTGGCGTATCCTGCCTTAGGCTGGAGTAGGCCGTATCCAGGGACATGGGCGTGTTGGTGCCACCCGGCGTGGCTGTACCCGTGACTGCAGAAGAACTGCCTTCGAGCAGTCTCCGCGAGGGATCGCATGCCTGCGGACACAAAAGTGGGATCAACTGTGTTTCTAGGTTCACAGTGCAAACTTTCTACAAACAAAAGGTACAGGCCAGTTCTACGGGCATTAACAATTAACATGCTAATCAAATATATTCTTTAAACATTAGTTAATGGCAATCTCGGTTTTCATTCGGCCCCAGTGTTAGATAATGGACAGAACAGAGGGGGAACCGTTCAAAGTGCAATATTAGTGTGCAGCTCTCAGCTGGTAGCAGTTATTAGGTGCATTTCAGTTGGTGTCCATTTAACCACCCGCTGAACTGATAAACTGGATTAGAGATAAAGACTTTCTGTTGGAGAGGGACTCACAGCATGTTATACAGTGTGCTGGTGTAAAATACCATTCGTGTTAACTAATAGATAACACAAAGGATTATATATATATATATATATATATATAAAAAATCTCTAAACTCCACATTATAAAAACTGTATTATTATTATTATACATTATTTATCACATTAGCTATTAAAAGATGGATAAAAATATAGAAAAAGAAACTACAGTCAACATTTTGTATGTCAAGCTTCCCTCTGTTCTAACTAACAAGAAATTTTCCACTGCATCTTAAATAGTTTCAAATTTTATAAATATGTATATATATATTATATATATATATGGTATAGATTGATAGACAGTTAAAAAAAAAACAGTATTTAACTTTTTTATAGTAAATTGAACTAGTTCACTGATTTTGAGCCGTTTGAACAAAACAATTCAATAAAATTAATCTGGCTGCCTAAAGCTACTTGTAAGGAGGGACAATTCAGGACAGCACATTTATTACCGCTCTATTCATGCATAAAAACAATCTTTAACTTTTACTTCAAAACAAAGTTAAAGCGTTCCAATATTTCCTATAATTAATATCACATGTAATGGAATAATGTTTGCTTTTTACCAGCAGGGCTTCAGCCAAAATGTGTGGAGAAACTTCACAGCCTTCTTCACCACCGACTGGAAGAGTGAGCGGTGTATAACTTCCATTGATCAGACGTTGGAAGTACCTTTGGCGATTTTCACCTAAACAGGCGGATGAGAACGCACATTGATCACTGAAACGCAATGCGGGCTACATCTAAAAGAAATTCATTTTATTTATTAGCTGCACTAGGAATAAGAGAAAGAAAGAAAGAAAGAAAGCAAGTAAGTTAAGGTTGTCACAAGAGCATTATCATTACAAAAAATAATTACTTCAGTGTGAATCTTACTAGAAGTGCTATTTCCAAATACTACTGACAAGAAATCTCACTTAAAGAAAAAGTTACTAAAACAATTAAATGTGATTTAAAATGTTAACTTCTAATGTTTTAAATGTTCCCACTTACAAATGTACAACAAAACGCTTATATACACAGACATAATTTATATGTACGCAAATAAGAAGGTGACAGTATAATGTATGAAATGACAGCACTTTGTATTCACGTGACTGATGATCACAGTTGAAACGGTACTGTCTCTTTAAGAGAAGGGAAATCTCACTACAGCTGTCATCCTGCTTTTAGGATCTCATTTTTACAAAGTTAGCGACAAATTCAGTGTACTTGGCTTTCAATAAAGAGTCTAACCTGAGGGTTTAGCATTAAAAATATTTCCAGATGCACAACTATTGTTTTAGTTGAGATTAACAAACCAATATCTTCTAAAACATATATATATATACACATTTACATCTAAATACTTCAGCGTCTGCTCTCATATGATCTTGTGCCATTTTCCTTGTAACTACAGCTAAATATTTAGTTAACAGTTAAAATGCGTCTTTTTTTCCCACGTAAAATATGAAAGCAAACACATCAGTAAATCCCTCAGCCGCTGACATGCCGTTTAGTGGTTACCAAGCAACCAACGTAAATTTTCGCACGTGACATGATGTCACAAACAATCTACTCAAAAATAAAAACACGTGTAGCATTTTAGTCACATAATACCCCTATTAGAATAATAAAGTTATACATGTCCAATGCAGTATTTTAACTTTTAATTCACCCTTACCTTTAGGGTCCAACTCCACGTGGATGATGTTGCCCATGACAGACGTGTTGTGCAGGTTCTGGACAGCTTCTTTCGCCGCTTTGACGGTTCCAAATACAACTTTAGCAATTCCGAGATGCTTTTTGTTCTTCGGATTGTACAAAATCTCCACCTCCTCAATATCGCCGAACTTCTTGCACATGTCAGTAAGGAATCCCTCTCTGACGTTGTCGTTGAGTTTGGCGAAGGTGACCTCCTTCGGAGGCACGCGACCAATATAACACTCATCGATCTGAGGGGGAAAAAAAAACGGTTGCTTTTATTCATTCAAAATGGACCGTGCACGCGCCTCTCTCAATCTGTAGAAAAGCGACCGTTAAAATCGTTGAAGTCTTTTCATTCAAAAGTGGAAAAGTATATTTGGTAGCACGAAACACCCTGTGAACGTCAAACGTGCCTTGAAAGCGGTCGAGACTTTATTCACACATGTGTCAGGGGGTGTGACTGAACTACCTTAAATTTAGGAACCGGGAGATCAGTCTCCTTGTACTTCGTCCACAAACGACCGATTCTCGGGTCTCGGACGATGTCCACGGGTGGCATTCCGGGGTTCTGCAAACAAAAACACACATATTTATAGTCACTTCACTGAGTCAGCTCAAACTGTCAGCTGGTATCACTTTTTTGTTGTTGTTGTTTTTAACTAGAGTGGTCAGGAACGAAAGTTTGGCACTCTTTGACAGGTGTTTACAACGCCAGTCATTTCATATCTCCATTCAGCGCGACGATATGTGTCGATGTGTCCGTTGTAACGACTCGATCCGCTCACCGGCATGTTGAAGTGCAGTCCATCGTAGCGATACAGTTTGTGCGATCCCTTTTTCAGCGCTGGGTCAATAATCAACTTGTAACTTCTCCAATGATGACTTCGTTTCTCTCCCGAACTGCAGATAGGATGGCTGTTCTCCATTCCGTTCGCCAAACCTAACGAAGAGATGACAAAAACACAAAGTACGCTTCACAAGACTGTCACCGCAAAGATTGATATTTGCACACAAACAGTACGTTGCAGAAAACTGGGGGCTTTCTGTGCCCGAAACAGACATTACAGAGGAAGAAAAAAGAGAAAGCTTACTTGAACTCTGTCTTCTACCGTGATCTTCATTTAGCTTATTTCTTTCTCCTGGTCTGGACATCTTGTGCCCGATCGAGTAGTTTTATATAAAACGGCTAGATCTTGAACCTTTCGCCGATCACATTACATGATTTTAAAGATACTGCCTCCTTTTTGCGAGCCAACACATATTGTGTGCCTCTAGTCTGGGGTTTCTGTCTCTCCCACAATACACCAGTATCTCAACCTTCCGGCACATTCGACACGCACTTTCGATTTATTATTCTTAATTGTTCAGCGCAAGCAGCATTTTTGTGTGGCGGTTAATAAAACGCATAAATGGGCTTACGTGTGATAAACGAGTGCGAAGTGGCGATATCTTAAATTTGGAGCTGAAAATCGAAGGTTTAGAACGCGTTGAATCTGCACGATAGATTTACATGCGCGTTAAATACAAGATGGACATGGAGGAGCAGCGCTGGGGAAGGTTGTTAAAACTGAATTGGGACACGCGCTGAACGCCAAAATGAATTGGTTTAAAAACGATTATTCAATAAGCACTTATTCCGGAATATGTTTTAAGTCATGCGTTCAGAATGTGTCGGTGAAATGAACTTTCACGAGGGAGCACCTTATAAAAACAAAGCTTTTCTTTTCTGTTTAAACATCTGATGTTAGTTTTCTTTTTCTAGTTCTAATGCTAGTTTTGCAACATTTTTCAGCCCATTCCCAACATTGTTTGATATTCTGCGGTGCTTGGGCAATTGGCTGGTTAACAGCAGTTCCCTCTCTGGCCAATCAGATTGAAGCACCATGGTAGATTCAGCTATTAGAAGCACAGCCTTCAGTTCTTCCTACAGAGAGCAGAAAGAAGGCTGAATGCAGGCGCAGCCATTTTCTCCTACATTGGGACTCAATGGCCAAAATGGGTTTCCTTTGTTCCTAAAGGGATCTAAATCTTGGTTTCATCAGCCTTTTATGGACTATTTAATACATACACTGTTTCTGTTTACAGGATCTGAGAAGAAGGAAGATGAAATGTTGGATGATATCCCTTTGACATTTTTAAACTTTTTTTTCTCTTCCTGGAAACCATCTTTGTCCCAGCAAACTAGGTCATGGCACACCCATATAACAGCATTTTATTCTTTAGTAAAATGCTACAGAATAAACATTTTGCATTTGGTTATATTATTACTAACTAGAATGTTTAAAAAAAAAGAGAAAAGAGAAAAAAAAGACAACACATGAAAATAACCAACTGCTTTTAAGGCCCTGCCTTGTTCAGGGCCAAGCATTAATCAATAAGTAAGTTTATCTTTATTGTCTTTGCTTATTTAGCTGCAAAATAAATGTTTTATTGTTAATTAAACTGAGGCAATTTATGTAAAGTGACTGAATTTCTATTTTTTTTTAGTGTTCCCTAAGTGTCCTTAGTTTTTTTTTTGTCTTCAGAACATTCAGTTGCATGTTTGTTCTTTTTTTTTTTTTTAAATATAAGTTTAAATTGATTGCTTCTCACATTTCAGCAAACAAGGCAGGCCATAGAGAAAAAGGACGATTGGCCTTTTGCAAAAATGCTGAATCACAGGTATGATTGATAGGGTTTGTGGTTTGTTTTAATGCTCATCCTAGCTGCGCCTCACTGTTTTCAACCCTGGTATCAAAACACTTTTTAAAGTAAATTAATATTGAAATTATGCAGATTGGGAAGAGTGTATTCCTGATTTTACATTGGAATGGAAATCCCTTTTCAATTGGTATTTTCAGTAAGTGAACACACTATCTATCTATCTATCTATCTATCTATATATATATTTGACCTTGTGCCAAGGACACACTTTCATTTTATAACACTATTAGTCTCATAACAGTGTATAGTTGACTTCAGAGATAATGTATAAATAAGACTTTAAACACACATAATTATTAATACACTAACAGAGATATTTACCTTAACATTTTGTTGAAATAATTCTATCAGGCCTATACGATGAAGAAACAGGAACGTTTTCATTCCCATCGTCGGATCCTTTAACACTGGCTTTAAAGAGGGGTTGGGTTGCAACGCCTAAAAGGAAGAAAACGACAATAACCATTTTTCTGCCTTCGTTTTTCGACATAATTCACCATTTAACACACCAATCTGCGCAGTCTCCAACGAGTGGAGCTGCTGGAAATCTTGAGGCACTTTTAGATATTGCAATATGCAAACAATCCCTCTCTTTCTCTTCCTGAAGACAGAATGACAAGAGAAATTCACTCGCTTGCACTTCTTCATCATTCAGAAGCAAGAAAATGTCCTTTTTTCTTTCCGAAGGTAATAGTTTATGCGACCTTATTTGATTTGGGAATACTGTTTTTTTTTAGCAGGTAACATTAAAATCATATTTATGTTTAAAACTCATTTTAAAATTACGAGTATTGTTTTCCTGTGGGGATAATTGTGAGGGGAAAAAAGGTGTAAAAAAAAAAAAAAAACAACAACAACAACATTATTTTAGACACCTCTCGTTGCTGACCCATGTCCAAAGCGACCTCAGAAATAGCCTGTTGTTTAATGGCTTCTCTGCTGTTCTCATTTTCAACATGGCGTCTTCACAAGGACATCATTGTGGAAGAGAAAGGTTGCCGCGCCATTTATGGGCGAGGCTGTCGGTCTCTGTTTCAGCTGATTCTGCCTTTATACGTGGCAACCATTGCAAACACAAGCTGACTAGATGTGGTCAGTGGGGCTTGCTGTTTGAGAAGCGAGGATATTGCACAAACTCGCAGTAATATTTCGTGCGCAACGCGCGCTGGAAACCCTGTGGCACAAAAACGAGAGAGAGAGAGAGAGAGTTTGGACGCATGCCACGGGTCCGGGATGTGACTGCACCCTCCTAACCATTTAAGGTCGGAGAAAGAATCTCAAACACTGTGTGGCATTTCAATCAGCAAGTACAAAGGGAATATCCAGTCCTCTGTGCTCTCTCTCTCGTCCCCCTTTCAGAACATTCGGTGCAGTTTATTCGCCAGCCATTCAGAGGATCATTTGACGTGATGCATGCAGGATTTGCGCACTACTTAGGTTTCTCAGATCATCTGGTGAATATATCACATGTGTTGCAACACATACCGGTATGTGGTATGCAAATTGTCGTGTTTTGCACCATTAATGGCTATGTAATTTTGTATATATGTATCTTATTCCATATATATATAACGGACAGATTTATTACCCACGTATCTCATCATTGGAATTTGGTCGTTGTCTTTTGTGGGGGGTTTTTCTCTCTCTCTCCCCCTTCTTTCTGTCAAATTTATCAAGCAGAATGGTATTGGCACCATCTGTCTTTCGCTTTTAGGATTCACGCTTGTTTATTGCATGTGCACCAATACGATTTTTGTATTTCTGCCATAGTCTTGGTGTCCGAATGTGCCAGAAAAAAGGACTGGCGACGTGGTGACCACATCGTTTCCTGTCGAACGGGCTGAAGTGGGTCATGAGGCCATTTTATGGCACCCGTGTGTTTAATTAGGAAAATCCTCTCTATCTTCGTGACTTGCGAACGCAAGCTGTTCCTAAGAGCTAAAGAGATGTCAGTCGACACCAGTTTTAGACATTTTATTTTTGGTTGTTGCTCGATATGCAGACTTGATTTGTTGGACAGCTGGATTGGATCCTCGATTAATTTCGACATTCAACTTCGCCTTTAATTATATAAGCTATTTTAGCTTTTATTTAGGCCAGGGCATTTGCAAAGTTCATTATTTGAAATATTGTATTTTATCTTAATTCATGTGAAGATGTCTTTAATCTTTGATGCCACTATTGTGTAATATTTCCTTTTTTAATGTTCCTTTTTAATCTGAGGAAACCCTGAACGGGTTCTCCGTGGGCAATTATTTTAGTAACGTTTTACTTTGACATTTTCTTATTTAGAATTGTGATAAAGATGGATTGTAATACATTTGTTATATTAAATAGTATGGTAAGTATATTTACAAAGAGATGCTGCACTCGCCTATATGTTTTTTTAATAGTAATAAATACAACTTTGTTCTTACATGCATATTTCGTCTTGTATTTATTGACAGATGTTTAGTTTTGGCTATAAGACGGAACCCAAAGGGCCCATATGGCGCAAAACAGGCAAATCCTGCTGTAGGCCGCTTTTATCATTGGTTTATTGGACAAATGCTGCCTTTTTGTTTATGTACCGTAATAGAAAAACATAAATTATTCTGTGAGAACATTTGGGATACAGTAGTTCCTCTGTCACAAGTAAATCTTCACAGTTATGTGGTTGTGTCTAGAAGTTACGACCGGAAGTGACGCAAAACCTCAGGCTAAATAACGGTAAATTAAACGTGCTACTTATCAAATTGTGTTTTATTAACGTCTACCCCAACCATAAACCTGCCCCTTACTGCAAATACAGTTAATAAATTAAATAAATCTATATTAAATGACGCGAAATTGATGTGCGCATGCTCGGTGGCTGTAGCTGTATCCCTTCTAGTCTTTACCCAGTTGTGTGACGAAAGACAGTCATAACATGACGCCTCCTATTGAGGAATGAGGGGGGGAGGGGGAGCAACAGCCTTTTCTAGTCTCTCATTGGCTGCGATGGTGTGGGTGATACATTAACAGTCACCCATTGGCCATTGGTAAAAATAAATTAAGCAAGGTTTGTTATTTGGTCATACTCACTGGAGCCATAAAGAGAATATTCAAGACAATACATTTTCATTAAAATGTCACTTTGATTAATTAAGTGCCATCCTAGAAGATCTAGTTCTTGTTATTAGTTAGTTAATTTATATAGTAGGCTATATAGTCCATTTAAAATCAATTAAG
The DNA here is from genome assembly GCA_037194245.1 of Opsariichthys bidens. Taxonomy (NCBI): domain Eukaryota; kingdom Metazoa; phylum Chordata; class Actinopteri; order Cypriniformes; family Xenocyprididae; genus Opsariichthys; species Opsariichthys bidens. The sequence continues at coordinate 5,684,400 of CM074289.1, forward strand.
AACAGTCACATTGCATAAATGAAAACAAATGAAAAATAAAGGAGCACAAATTGACATTTAGATTTACATTTTTTTGCAAGTTTGAACTAAATGCTCATTTTGAAATATTAATCACTCATTCTTATTAATATTGAAGTAAATGTTTTTAAATGAAAAGTTCGATTAATTAATTAATTAATGCATGTCCATCGATGTTTATAAAGATTTATAGTTTTTTGTTGCTGTGACGATTTGTTATTACAGTTAATTAAATTGGCGTTAATAAAAGCGCGACCAATTTTCTGAAACTTAAAAATCAAAACAGTATCCTAAAAAAACTATAATAGTATCTCAGTGATACTAAAACAGCACTGGACTGTGAAAGAAACAAAAAGACTTGTACTTAAAAAAGTTGCCTTAAAAATAAAAAAAATTGAGTTAATTCAACGAAGGCGATCGGTTTAATGAACAAAAACTCAAAATATTACGTTCTATCGGGATCTGAAGCAAAAACTAAGTTGATTTGACAAAAGAAGAATAACAAATCATGAAAATATTTTTTTACAGTGGAGATGGGTGTGGGAATCACTTCTAGTTATGTAATTGTTCTTATTAATGTACAGTCACCATAATTATATATAATCCACTTGATTATCAGCAAATTGCTACAACAATCACAGCATTTTGGTCTATTTCAATGTACCATTCAACGTGCTCTGTAGATCCACCCTGTGTACACAGGAGAATGGGAAAAATGAAGGGATTCAGACTTAATTAACTTAGAATGTTAAACTCCCATCCGGCTAGAGGGAGTGTCTTCATGTACTCCGCCTAGTGATGTAGCAGACCATGTGTAGACCGGCAGAGGAAGGACTCACACATGTCACACGGCCTCGGTTACAGTAAAGCGCTCTGGTACTTGACAACACAGTCACATGGTTTGAAAAGCAAAGAAAAAAAGCAAGAGGAGGAGGAAATCGAGACCGGATAGCAGCATGCTTACCTGGCAGAGTTTTAGTCTCACCGTATTCTCACCGATGAATTTACCTGACACTTGTGTGCATTTGGGCACCTGTTGGAGGAACTGATTTGGCCGGTACGGCCCGCAAAAAGGACATGACACAGAACGGCACTATAGCCGGCAATGGCACTCAAGCTGACGCACTCAAAATTGTGATCGTCGGAGACGGAGGATGCGGGAAGACATCCCTGCTGATGGTGTATGCCAAAGGAGATTTCCCTGAGGTGAGATTTTAGATCCAGGGAACATAAAAATGTATCTGATAGCTTTGTAAGTGCTTCAATTCCAAAGACTAGAAAGTTTCAGAAATAAACATTAGTTTACAGTTTTAAGAGAAGGAAATATTGCAAAATGTTCAACAGTTATTTACACAATATCCTCAATAGCAAGTTTTTCCACTCCCAGACTGCAATTCTGGTTTCTGCCTACGCCTTGATTGTAATGTGTCTTGTAGAAACAAGAAGTTTTCATGCACCGTCGTCTATTATATTCCTGATTCAATATTCATGTTCAACAGAAATACGCTCCATCTGTGTTCGACAAATATGTCACCACTGTGTCTTATGGAGGGAAGGACATTCAGCTGAATCTCTACGATACAGCAGGTAAGCGGCAACATCCACCCTGTCTGCAGACGCCAGACACACCTTAGATTCCGAGTCTCGATCTCTTTGGTGATGACAAGCTTCATTGATTAAATATTTAGGCAGGAATGTCGAGTGCAAAATGGGTGTGAGGAGGTGTTTAGTAATAGTTTTCATAGCTGTCATCTCTGAGTTCAGGCAGCACACACACATTTATGTAAGTAATATTCCTTACTGTATATAATAGTATTTATTTGAAATAAATGATATCAGCCATTGCAAAATATTCATATTCTTAGTAACACAGTTTGCGGATGTGGTGCAACATTCTAAAAACTGGATGGATGATCATTGCATGTATGTTCATTATTTACATTTAGTACTTTATCTTCATATGCTCCGTTGTTCAAAAGTTAACACACATTCAATTGATGCAAAATGACAATGAAGGCATTTAAATAGCTCACAAAATCAAATCAGTTCTGTTCTTTTGAACTTTCTATTCATCAAAGAAATATATTGTGATTTCCACCACAACATTAAGTTTCTTGAGCAGCAAATCGTCATATTAGAATGAGTTTGACGCTGAAGACTGATGCTGAAAATTCAGCTTTGATCGCAGGAATAAATTACATTTAAAAAAAATATTTTAAACCGTTAAATGGAAATAATATTTCACAATATCACCGTTTACACACTCTATTTGATAAAATAAATGCGGCCTTGGTGAGCGTAGGAGACTTCTCTCAAAAACATCAAAAAAAATCTTACTGACTGAAATCTTTTCTGTTATAATATCTTACAAATTTTACAAAAGCTTGGTGTCTTTATTAAAAATTTGTCACAAATGTATAGAAAATGGGCTGTTTGTGTTTATAATATTTTA